>VUQJ01045004.1:5579-15966 GCA_015108635.1 Andinoacara biseriatus | reverse complement strand
ACATTCCTGGCATTCAGGCCGCAGGGCACGGTGCCAGAGAAGCCACAGAAACAACAGAGCCACCTGCTCATCCTTTCTAAATTCAATCACTTTTCATTTAGGCAACTTTTATGGGGGGATAGAGGGACTGATAAAGAGAGACAGAGTGCAGGAGAGAGCGCGAGAGGGAGAGATGCTGAGCCATTACTTTATGTCTCTCCTGTAAAATAAGCTGATAAATGCAGCGAGGAGGGTCCCACCCTGCCACCAGTGCTGTAGTTGCTATCTGCTGCCAAAGAAAAGGAGAGAGTGAGATAGAGAGAGGAAGTGATAACAGAAGACAAGATTTAATTGAGAGAGAAGTTGCCAGCAGGAAGACCCAGAGGGGAATACACACCCAAAGTGCAAACATGACCACAGAGAGGAAAGTAAGGAGTGTGAAAGTGTTCAGAGAGCAGAGCGAAGGCAGAAAGATGGGTGACACTTTGGGAATGTAAGGGAGGAAGGCCCTGTTAGTAGATGATGAAGGAAAGTGGTGGATGATGAAGAAGGATAGAAAGAAGAAGAGCTATTATGAAAGATTAACAGGAAGGGACTTTGGCTTGTGTATGTGCAAAGGCTTGCTGTGCAGCGCAGTGGGTCACAAATCAGGCACAGACAGGGCTTTGCCAGGCAGACTGGGTGTACGATAATATGTGGGTGTACGTACGTGTTTACGTGCACAGATGCTCAGTATGTCTGTGTGCTTGTGTGTTAGACTAAGCTGAAACTGCTGTGCCTCAGTCGTGCTCGCTTGCCTGAAGACAAATGAGTATAAATAACCAGAGAAAGCAGAGCGGAGCCGGGCTGGAAGAAACCCAGAATAACTGTAACCCCTCGTGTCCTGGAGAGCTCAGCCGAACACTGTTGAGTCAGCCATATTGAACAAGCCCATGTGCCATTCTGTGTGAGTGTGTGTGTGTGCGCGCGCGTGCGCGCGTGTGTGTATGTGTGTGTGCGTGTCTAAAAATGTGTGTATCTCCTTTTGTCCCCACATGTGCAGCTGTGTTTTTGTTTTATGCAAGCACTCACTCTTTTCATTGTGTGAATTTGTGCATCTGTGTGTGTGTGTGTGTGTGTGTGTGTGTGTGTGTGTTTAGGAAGTCCTGCAGATGGGATACTATTCCCAGGGGACCAGGTGCTGCAGATTAATGATACAGCGATGGAGGATTTGAGTGACGAGCAGGTGGAAAACGTCTTAAGGTGAGGAGAATTATCTATGGAGCTATCGATCTAGTAAATGCATTATAGCTGTTGTTGGCAGTGTGAGGGTGATGCATGTGTGGCTGTGCCTGTACAAGGCTTAGCGGCAGAGGTCAGAGCAGAAGGTGGCTGCTTAACAGCTGGACTAAAAGGCTATGATCCTTCCCGTTTGTGTGTTTGAATGAGTGCTTTTTTTTTCTCTCCACTCAGGAACTTGGAGGACTGTATCAATGTGACTATCTTGCGGCACATGACAGTGAGTACAAAGAAGGCATTAATGAGCTCCTCTCTACACAAGCACACAGAGCTATGTTATTACACCATCCCTCATAAACATAAGCTGTCTATGTGCTGCCAAGCATGTGACTGTTAGCTTGCATCTTCTGGCAGGATTAACCGCTTTACGTTGTGCTGTGATGTATGTGTCGACCCTCTGAGTACAGCTGAATGTTTGCATCTTAAACCTTGTTGGCTTCAGTATTGTTCATGTGTCTTAGATCATGCTTCATCCTTCATGTACAGTAATGGTGCTGGTGTGTGTGCGCGCGTGTGTTTGCTGCTGTGTTACAGAATCCCAAGTCATCCATTATGTCAGCAGAGAAGAGAGCTCGTCTGAGGAGTAATCCAGTTAAAGTGCGCTTTGCAGAGGAGGTGGTGGTCAATGGGCACACTCAGGTGAGAAAACCTTATCTGCTACAGAAGGAGCGCTGCTCCCACATGGAAAAACAAAATCGAAAAAACAGCACTAGAGTTTCTCATTCTCTCCAGTTGTATTTATGCATCTTTCCAAAAGTCTTCCCTTTCATATTTTTCACATACAACATATTGTTTCCTCGATTCATGTTAATTCTTATGATGACAAAATGCAAAAAAGGACACTTTAAAGAGAAAATCACATTTTAGTTACGCAGGTTTCTTTTATTAGAATGACTTTCAATTCTTGATCTTCCTCACAATGAAATATTCTTGATTAAGGCTTATTGTCTAACATTTCTTTCAATCATTTAAGATTTGATCTTTTCTCATTTGATATCGATCCTGTCTGACCACATGTTTCACTTCTCTCCACCAGGGAAACTCTCTTCTCTTCCTGCCCAATGTTCTGAAAGTCTATTTAGAGAATGGACAGACCAAGGCTTTCAAGTTTGACAACAACACCACCGTCAAGGTATGTAATAAACAGGATTACCAGCCTAGTTAGAAAGATTTACCTCAAAAGAGTATTTAGAGCTTTTACTTGGGGGTCTGATGGAATGGCTCCATGGTATAGTCCTTTATATGTTCACCTAACAGGTGAACGCTCCCTGGTTTGATCCCAGAACGGGAGGAGACACAAACCCTTTTGGGGTTGCACCAGGAACGGCATCCGGTGTAAAAATCTGCCAGATCAAACATGCGGAGCTACCTGATGTAGAGACGAATAAGGGAGCAGCTGAAAGTAGCTCACTCAGTGGCCTGATGGATACTCTGCAATGACAGATCAAAACAGCTACTACTTGTTTACCCCTTTGGAAGGATATTGTAACTCACTGACCCAAGAGATCCCTGCATCACTCATAGTTGAAAAATTTGTTACGTAACAGCAGTGTGCCCAAAAAAATAAGAAACCTGCCAAAGGTTATTCTGTGTCATGTCCCTGAGTGTAAACCAATAGCTAATAGTAAACATTTTAAGATGAGCAGTAGTTCTCCAGGCTTTCTGAATGTCTTTGTCTTTGAACATTGGCTGTTCACTCATTTTCAGTCCAGTCCTTGTACATGACCATTTTTAGAGGAATATGTATTTATTTATTATGTCACCTAACACCGACCTATGAATCATTCAAGCATAAAAAGCCACCGAATTCAAGGTATGCTAAGTTATCTGTTGTGTCTACACACAATAGATAACTTAGGAACAAATTTTCAATAGTATCTCAGGGCACTTTGTTACCAGCAACTTGTCATAAAAGCACATCGTTTGTTCTCATTTCTTTGGTTGAATATCTGCATAAAAAATGCCAAAGATAGCAAAGTTTGACAGATATAAAATATTAATTTTGCACCAACAAGGTGATTCCCAAAGAGCTAATAGCCAAAACCTGGCATATCTTGGCTTGCTGTGCAGTGTGTCCTTAAAAAAATTGAGGAAACTGGATAGTGGAGGACAAAAGAAAAAGAGGCAGGCCTAAAAAATATCTACAGCTAAGGAACAGTATGTGAAAGTCATGTCCTTATCAAAATTGATGGAACTATGAAGACAGAAAAATACCAACAGAATTTGATCCACCATGCAACACCATCTGGAAAGCAGCTGATTGGAAGTGTCAGTGGTCATACTCTGTTTTTGCCTTATAAACTCTATTTCAATTTATGTTTGCATACATTTCAATAAACAGATAGACTTATTTCCCATTTTCTTTTCAAATGATAAAGAAATTAGAGGTGACTCAAGACTTGCACAGTACTGTATGATTATCCAACTGTTCTCCGAAGAGCCAATGAAAAGCTTCCTCGGTTTCTTAACAGCTGTCATGAGACCAAGCACACAGATGGATGTAGCTGAAAGACGCTTATTAGGACCAACTGGGAGTATTTTGTAATTAAGTGCATCACAAGTTATGGTGTGATTTCTTTATGAGCATACTATTTTTTTTTTTTACAGCAGCTTTTGCATTTCACTTTGTTTTTCCAGCCAAAGGAAATCTGAGAAAGGGAATGAGATTTGAGTCTTTGCCTTCAGCAGAATGGGATGAAACATGTTTGTCTAAGAGGTGTGAACTGTTGTTTTTTTTTGTCATTTCAGGACATTGTTCTGACTTTGAAGGATAAACTGTCCATCCGGGCCATTGAGTACTTTGCCCTGGTGCTAGAGCAACAGTACAGCATCACCAAACTACTACTGCTGCATGAAGATGAGCTCATTCAGAGGGTGAAGGAAACTATGGAAAAATCCATGCAAACATATCTCATGGTTGTGTATGAAGATTAGCTGGTACAATTTTCCAAACTCCATCTTTTGTCTTCACCAGGTGGTGCAAAAGAAAGACTCCCACGATTATAGGTGTCTATTCAGGATTTGTTTCATCCCCAGAGACCCAGCAGACCTGCTGCAGGATGACCCCTCTGCCTTTGAGTACTTCTTTTTACAGGTCAGAGAAGCTCCTTCAGTTGTTGCTACCATTACTGTCATTCTTTGTTCACCTCAGAGACTTTTGCTTTGAGTTATTCACAATTAGGCTTTGGTCATTTCTCCCTTATGGAAAATAAATCTAAATGTACATACGGAAAATAAAACTTTGTACCCACATTGTGCTTGAGTGTGATCTGAACGTCTGCTAAAATATTAAAAAAAAATAGTGAATTTCAAATTGAGAGGATGTTTGAAGTCAACATGCAGCTGTTCCTTATTTCTTTATGATATTAGTTTAAAATGGTACTAAACTCATTTTATTTTGTACTGTGGCCTTGTACAGTAACAGCTTGTTCACATTCTGTATTCCCTCTGTGGATAGCAGAACATACTTTCTCTGAGGACACTCATTCTTGAGAGTGTTACATGTGATCTGTACGTGCTTTTTTTGCACACTAAAGTGATGGGGAATGCTGCTTATGTCATGCTGATTCATTGTTTTATTGTCTCCAACTCCTATTGTGTGTGCTTTTGCTGTCAGTTCAGGGTCATTGGTTCACTTACAAATATGCCCATAAATTGTGTGCTTTGTAATGTCTGACATGCAGAATATGTTGGTACAAAATTCCTTTCAGGTCCTTTAAGGATGTGTGTATTTGTAATACTGACACTGTGATTATTTCTGCTTGCAGAGTGTTGGAGATGTGCTGCAGGAGCGTTTTGCAGTGGAGATGAAGTGTAACACTGCACTCCGTCTGGCAGCCCTGCACATGCACGAGAGACTAGATAGTTGTGGACAGACCAGGACCTCTATCAAGAGTATTACGTGAGTCATATGTGTGTGCGTGTTTCCATTTAGGGGTCACACTTGTAGGACACTGTAATTGCTGCACTCCTCATTATAGGTTTTGAGTAATAGGGGTTTGACATTTTTCCACTGCTGCAATTACTGTGATTTGTCTGGGATGAAGCAGCTCACTAAATGCCTAATCTATTAATGCGATGGGAAAGGTTCAGAATGTGTGTGCAGGGTATTTGCCTCATTACTTGGGTGTGGAAGTGTCTCAAAATGCAAAACACACATCCATTTTCCAGTGATCATCTCCTTGGTTTCCTACATTATAATGATTACACAGCACAGTGCAGTGCAGTCATCAATACTTTTTTATACCACAGTTGCACCTCAAATTATATTGGTGAAGATCACTTGCAATTAATGGGACAATAAGTTGCAACACGACTGTTCAGTAACACCTAGTGGTATTTTTTTTTATAAGAAATTAAGCTTAATGAAAAATATAAATATAAGACTGAGTATGTCTTAATCCTTACATTACAAACTTTTTTCCACTGACATGCATCGTTTTCCATTTCACTTCTTTGTAACATTTTATTTTTTCATGCCTCTGAACATGTGGCATTGACAGAAAGGAGTTTGGCCTGGACAGCTTCATCTCTCCTACACTGCTGGGCAACATGAGAGAGAAGGACCTGAGGAAAGCCATCAGCTACCACCTCAAAAAGATCCAGTCCCTGCTAGAGCCACGCCAGAAGGTAAATGCAGATTGATGGATGAGTGGAAGGAAGATGTGAGAGGCGTAAAGAGACAGATAGTGACAGTTCAACAGTGACTTTGGGCTATTTTTTTTCGCTGAGATGTATAAAGACTGCTAATCTTAAAGTGGTATATGGAAGGACTGCAGGTTGGAGGAAAGCTAGATGGGTGTGTAGGAGGGTAATTAAAAATGGTGAATAGTCGACGGCCGGTTTGGGTAATGCTTCCTCTTTGTTTTTTTTGCCTGTCTTGCTCGTACTACATCTCTTCTCTCCTCTTCCACATCTACATCCGTGTGGTGTTATAGGTAATATCTGCCAGTCAGGCTCGTTTGGCCTACCTCACTCAGCTGGGAGAGCTTATTTCTTATGGTGGACGGTCCTACACAGCCACAATGATGGTAAGTACTAAAGGCCTTGTGTATGTTGGCGGGTGCATTTGCTGAAGCATGTAAATTTCAACCAATTCAAATGATTGGAACACTTATTTTCTCTCTTCCATCTACATCCAGCTTCAGGACAGGGAAGTGTTGGTCACATTGCTGGTGGGAGCCAAGTACGGGATGAGTCAGGTCATCAACCACAAGCTCAATGTGATCTCTACTCTGGTCGAGTTCAGCAGCATCAGCCGAGTGGAGCTGCTCACAGAGTCGGACAAAGTCAGCTTACTGCGCATCTCACTACATGACATGAAGGTAAGGAGGCCTTAGGTTGCACATACACATTCATCGAGTTACTAGGCACTATTATTCTTAAATATATAGACATGACACAGATGTTCACTCACTATACACTATATTACACTATATTCTCATCACAAGATCACACAAAATATAGGTCAAGCATTTTCCTCCAGTACACATACAATATACAACAGTATATAGTAGTATATAGCCTAAGGGTAGCTATATATGATTCTAATTCACAGACTCAAAAGTGACTGTCTCTCCCTCTTTCTCCCACTTCATCGCCTTTCCCCTCTTACCCTTTGGCTTTAACCACTACTACTTTACCTTTTTTCTGCACTGCCCTTCCCCTCTCAGCCATTTGCCTTACTGATGGACTCTCTGGCAGCCAAAGACTTAGGGTGTCTGCTGGGAGGCTACTGCAAACTCCTTGTGGATCCCAATGTTAATGTCTTCCGTCTGGGGCGCCCAAAAGTGAGGGTGCACCGGATTCCTGCTGAAGAAGGTGTGTGTGGGAGGTTCGCCGTAATAGAGGGCGTGTGCTATGAATCCCTATCAAGTGAGCAAAAACTGTTTCACTTAAAACTATCACTTTCTGGCTTTGGCCTTTTGATAGACATTTTTCACCTCACATGTTTATTTATGTCACCATCCAGTACGGATACGGATAAAAAAAGATAAGATGTCATATTTTTTTTAACTATCATAAATTAAATATTGTTTACCTTTACGAATGCACTAACACACTCTTTGTAATGCCTGTCTGGTGTTTGTGCATTTTCCGGGTTTTATTAGGTTATGTATCTCGCTGCTGCAGTGACTCAGATGACTCAACAGATGAGGATGACCCAATGGATTCTCAGAATTACAAACGCCCAGACCCAGCAAGTCAGGACTGGGAAGAGAGGAGGAGAGAGGAGGAAGGGAAAAGGAGAGAGGAGGAAAGAAAAGAGAGAGAGGAGCACAAAGGCAAACAGGAAGTGAAGATAATTGTGACAACAGAAGGTAAAGAAAATGTGAGTCCAGAAGAAGGAGGAGCAACAGGAAGTGGTCTGCGTAAATTCAGTGTCATGGATGAAGAAATGAACCTGGAGACTACCTGGTACCACACTGACCCACGGGTCACCAGCAGCTTCTCCAGCTTGTCCAGCGGTTCCTTGAGCGCCGCCATGGAGGAGAGCAGTGCTGCTGCCAAATCCAGATCTCGCCTTCACGGCCCGCACACAGGCGAGGATGTTTCTAGCTTGGACGTTCACCACCCCTACCTCCTAGAGCCAAAACGCCACCAAGGGCCCCTAAGACCCACCAACCTCAATTACCGTGGGAATGACAGCTCTTGCCTCTGCTTTGCTGACCTCTCCAAGGCTGATTTCCTACCAAGCCCACCTGAGGCTACCAGTGATGATGATGATGATGATGATGATGACGACGAAGAGGATGAAGAGCGGGGGGCCGAGACACTTAGACGTATTTCTAAGATTCCTAGTTCGAGAGATTTGAGAATGATTGACAGCATACCTTTTCAAAGATCACCCATTAAAAGAAAGAAAAAAAATCCTCCCAAAGTCCCACTAAGAACAAGTTCAATTCCTGGGCACAAAGCAGGACAGGCTGAGAACCGCTTGTCAATGGATGAAGAGGGTATGTTTCTAACACCGTCACCCAATCCAAAACCAGCTCTTTTGGTCAAAGACAATGTCTCAGATTCTGAGGATGAGTTTTTTGATGCACAAGAGAGATTTACTCCACCAGTTCCTGATCTATCAGGTTTGTTAATAGCATGCTTGATAAGACAGTCTTTTTTTTTTAAGTACTTGAGACATGTGATAACACAAATCATTGTGGGAAGGGTTATATGAGTCCATTAATACTTCTCCCTTTCTATTCTTTTCTTTTAATTTATCTCTTTCACTTAAAGATGCCGAGCTGGCTGACCGACGGAACGCTAATCGTTTGAGTGGAACCTGGAACGGTCTTCCAGCTGTCCCAGGGAAAGAGCCATCATCTCCACTTGCCAGTAAAAGCCAATCCTATAAAACCAAGAGGGAAGCAGAATCACTTAAATCAAATCAACAAAAAAAACAGCAAGCCAGTCCTCCAAAGCCATCACAGAAACCTGACGTTAAAGTCAAACCACCATTGGCACCAAAGCCCCAGCTGCCTCCCAAACCTCAGATCATTCCTCCCAAGTCCCCCCAGCATGGGAGATCATATGCCCAATGCAATGGGGATGCTTCTGGACGTTTGTCTTCTGAACTCCTTGAAATGGAGCCAGACACCATGGAGTTCAAGTCTGTCACATCAGGTGGATTGCCTCTGTCATCATCCCTGATCACAGCAGTTCGATATAGCAAGCAATCATTGCCACAAGATGAAGAAAAGATGAAAAGGCAGGAAAACAGCCCAAAACAGAGCAAAGATGTAGAGAATAGAACAGGTGTTGTTTCCAAAAAAGAAAAATACATTTCTGATGAAATGTATATTCCTGAGGCTGAGGGGAAAAGCAGTGGAACTGACCTGCTAACAAAGAGGCCACCAAACCTAACCCCTATCCCTCGCTCTAATTCAGGAACAAAGTTATCAATTCCCCCGCCAGTGCCTCCCAAACCCACTTCACCTAGCAATCTTCACCCCTTATCACTACCTGCTAGTTCTCCTGTCTCTCCTACTGATCCAAACAAAGGGATCTTTAAGGATGCCATCAGTCCACCTAACGGAATCCACTCTTGGAGCAGTCGTAATGGTAGCATCCAGTCAGGACCTAGAAGGGTCTCCCTGAGCCATGAGAGCCTTTCACCCAAAAATACAGATGCGCCTCTTACGCTTACCACCTCCCTCACCTCAACCAATTCTAAAGGGGGGCTAGAAAGCAGAGAGCCTGGAAGATCTGGTTCAGGATCTGACTTGAGAACAAGCTCCTCCAGTCTAGGAGGCAGACTACCTGCCTCTGCCCTGCGAGGGAAGATTCAGGCCCTGCCTTGGTACATGACCCGCTCCCAGGAGATTCTCGGAACTCTGGACTATCCATCCACTAGCTCCATCAATGGAGACACATCTGGATTTGGCTCTGGTTTGTCTGTAGCCAGTGGTTTATCAGACTTAAACAAAACTCCTGTCAAGGACAAAGAGAGTGTGGCCTCAAAATCAGAAAGTAAAGGGACCATTTTAGATGATGGAGCTGAGGTTGTCATAGCAACAATCAAAGAGGCCCAAGAATTGTCGTCACACATGAAAACGGCCAGTGGCACAAACGGCTCCCACCCTAATCTGAGTTTTAGAGAAAATATTGCACACAGCAGCAGTGTTTCATCAGAGCAGCCTCAGTCACGGTCTCACTCAGCAGTGGGATTGGGAGGTGTGTCCAGCATGGAGATTGGCGGTGACTCACCAACCTCCTCACTAGCAGACAGCACCCCTCCACAGCAACACCGGGAGGCATGCGGCTGCCGCACTGTTTACGCCAACTGTTTCAGTGGAGACACCGAGGATGGCGTTAGCTTTGATGACGAGCTCACAGTTTATGAGTTCTCCCGTCGCATACGCCCCAAACCTGTCCAACCAGCACCTGCCCCTTCTCCAACAACATCCTCTCTAAAACCTAATCTTCTTTCACTGCTGAGGGACAACCCTCGCCCACTGTCTACTTTCTCCACCACCTCTTCTGAACTCAGTCCTCTTGTTTCATGTCCAGTTTCACCCACAACCTCACTCGGTGGTCCTTTTCGCTCACTAACTAACAAGAATTATGGTGGGCTGAAGGGGGGCTTTGCTTCTCTACGTCAAGATATAGATCAGCTTCTTCTGGTCTTAGAAAG
>VUQJ01045002.1:7365-19044 GCA_015108635.1 Andinoacara biseriatus | reverse complement strand
TTTTTATGCATTTATTCAACCGTGAAATTACTTAATTCTTCAAAGTGAGCCTAAAGCAGCTTTGTTAGTAAGCTTTTTGTTTTTTGAACAGGGCTGGGCAATTAAGTGAAAATTAATTAAAACAGACAATCAGAACCTCCTTGTTTTTTGGGGGGTTTTTTTAATACTATTTTTTGTTCTAAATTATGTTAACATCAATACCAGTCGCATAACTTGAGCAACTTGTACCAAAGAAAACATTTGGAGTACAATCAAATTACCAAATATGAACATGTGCCCAGCAACAAGTGCCTCCAGAGTGCAGCTCTCGATAAAACAAGCATACAATACAAAAGCTAAACAATATGCAAAGGGTTCAAGAAAACGGAAAAAAGTAACTGACAAATTACCAACTACATCACACATAGTTACAGTAGAAAAATATTCCAGCTTTCATAGATGAGCATATTTATAGTACAAACTTTGTCGGTGAATATTTTTCTTATTAAAGTCTCAAGAATAAATGTACTGATTTATGTTTTTCAGTTCATTCTTGAAATGTTGAAGATGAATGAGGGTGACTTTGAAGCCTGTGAGCATCTTCTTGACAGTTTCCAACAGAGGACAGCAAACCACATGGATGAAGAGGTAAGACTGGTATGTAATGCAATAAAATGTCTTCATTTGAGATGTTCTTACTATGAAAAACTTTTTTTTTTTTTACTGTCAGATTTAGATGCAGACATTGATAATATTTATTGCATTTAAATACATTTCTCCCTGACTTTGTGACAGGACCCAGATGGAGAGGTGGAGATTTCAAAGTCAGCATTCGTGGATCTTGTTCAGACATTGTTTAGAGATCAGGCGATAAAAGAACATTTCTTCAAGGTGATTTAAGGCTTTCAAAAGTTAAAGGCATTAGTAAATTATGCAGAATTGTCTATAAAACAATTGATCTTCAATGTGCTATGAGATTTTCTACTTCTTTAAAGGAGATCTTCCCAATCCAGTATGGAGCTCGTTTTGATACAGCACTGCAGATCCTGGTGTGGGAGTTCTTCTACCGGCTGGAAGAGTTCTTCCCAGTGCCGAGTTTTTCTAAGGTATGCAGTGGGAGAAAGGAAAACAGGCAAAGTGAACTTTTCTCCCTTCAATTACTAAGCACTGCTCAGTTTTAACTTCACTCCTTCAGCAGAAAACAAGTCACAAAGAAACACTGAAAACTGATCTGTAAAATAGTATTTAGTGTAACAGATAAATAGCGCCACATGTTCATTTCTTCA
The DNA here is from genome assembly GCA_015108635.1 of Andinoacara biseriatus. Lineage (NCBI taxonomy): Eukaryota > Metazoa > Chordata > Actinopteri > Cichliformes > Cichlidae > Andinoacara > Andinoacara biseriatus. The sequence goes on along the minus strand of VUQJ01045002.1, from coordinate 17,779 downwards.
ACTAAGCACTGCTCAGTTTTAACTGCTGGTAAATGGAATTAATAAAGAACAATCTTGGAAGAAGGAGTTTTGGGACTTCTTTTTTTCTTTTCCAGGTATCCTCCGTGTTTGATTCCCTGGACTGCAAATGTGAGAAGTTTGTCCCTAATCTAGAAGATCTGAAGAGACTGTTGCGGCATCAAAAGGAGCAGCAGACAATATCCAAAAGTAAAAATCTGTTTACATTTTAGTATTTTGAGGAAAAATCTTGCTATAATTACTATTTAGGTAAACAATAACAGGAACACTTTTTTTAAGGGGATGGATTCTGCTTGCCCTGGTATATACTCAAGTTGCATATAAAAATGTCAGTTTGGACCAATAATGTATTTGTACCGGCCTTCATCAGGGAGAAAAAAAATTTCAGGGAGTGATGTAGGCATACAGGGTTAGCATTTCCATGCAAACTATGGGTGAAAATGGCAATCTACTAGACACTAAAGCAATAATAATGAGATTTTTGGTGCAGCAATGTATACCTGATCGCTCACAATAGGTCTCCTTTAGCATAATGCCCTTTAACAAATTTCACCTTTTCATTAAAATGATCATTTTCTTTTACCCAGGTACCTTCACCTTCAAATCAGACACCATCCTCTCTGTGCTTGCATCTCAGCAAACTTCAGTGACCTCTGGAGATCACGTCTATCAGAGATTACAAGTGGGAGGTGTGGATGACCAACAGAACACTGAGATATCACAAGACATGTCAGAAAACAAGACAATACAGCAGGAAAAAGGCTGTAGTATTGAAATACTTTGTGATGATGATGATGATGGTGGTGAAGAGACCGATGACGGTTGGGTTGAAACTAATCCAAACTCTGGGCAAGAAGAGTATGAGCTCTCACCGCTGAGCTGTTCTCCACGTTCTGAAGGCACTGGTGGTAAGCATTTTACGTACTGCGACCCAATAATGTTTTTCATTTGGTAATTTTCACCCCAGTAGATAAATTGTTTTAATGATTGGCTTCCAGGCATTAGTATTAGACTAAGTCTTCTTTCTTTTGTTGACAGAGACAGCTGGTGAAGTGACCGTCCAGTCATCCCAGTGCTCAGGGAGTTTAATGGAAGGAACAGAGGAACATCTGGATCTCTGTAGAATCGAAGAGTCGGTTGAAGAGAGCACGATCCATTCTTCCACAGTGGGCACGGCTGATGCTCCTGCTCCATTGAGTAAAAACATCTGCCCAGAGTGTGGCAAGACTTTTCCATCTCAAGCTGGACTAAAATACCATTGTTTGGCTCACTCTTCTGTTAAACCATTCAAATGTACTTATTGCAACAAGGCTTATAGGCACCGTAAAGACCTTAAATATCATGTTGTTGTACACACCAATCTTGGAGTCCCACCCATTGCTTGCCATCTGTGCAACAAGAGATTTAATACCCACTCGTCACATAAAGTTCATCTTCTGCATCACAGCAGAGTGAGGCCGCATCCCTGTCCGCACTGCGATAAAGGATTCCTGACAAAATCGGTTCTGAAGTCTCACGTGCGCATTCATACTGGTGAGCGCCCGTACACCTGTCCTATTTGTAAGAGAAAATTCACACAGAATTATCCGCTCACGGTCCACCTCAGGATGCACAGGCAAGAGAAGCCGTACCTGTGCAGCACATGCGGTATGTCCTTCTGTAGTTCTGGAGCCCTGCTGGTGCATTCGCGCTCTCACACTGGGGAACGGCCGTATTCATGTGAATTCTGCAAAAAATGTTTCTCTACAGCCGGCAGCTTGACGCAACATTGCAGGTCCCACAGAGGCGAGAGACCCTATCCTTGCTCGCAGTGTGACAAAATGTTCAGCAGTTGTTCAGGACTGAAGAAACACGTCTACACACAGGAGAGAAGCCTCACAAGTGTGTAACGTGTCACAAGACATTTTCCCAAAAATCCAACCTGAAAATCCATCTTAAAGTCCACAAGAACATCTAGCAGACAGCTGTGGGAGCTTTTGGAGACAGAACGTTACAGATGTGGTTCGTTTGTGTGTCAGGACATATTTTGGCACATCTTTTTTTCAATAAAGCGCTAATTTGCATTTAGGTATATATGATTTGAAAACAAACCCTAAAAGATAAACTAGTATTGCAGGTATACTTATATAGCCGGGCTCTTACTGAGATAATTTTATAGTGGCATGGCCATTGTAAGGAAAGCATTCATAGAACCACAAAGAGAAACATGTTTGCAAGTTACAAATGCTCAATAAAAGGTAAAATTTTCTATTTTTACTGTCATTTCAATTTGAAAGGACTTAGCTGACTATTCATCTAAGTTAACTTTGTGCACCAATTTATATGTGTAAATAGAAGGAAAATTGTTTTCCACTCATAAAATAGTCTTATCATTTTTGCAACGAACATGATGCTAAATCTTCTCGGTTTTATCCAGTGTGGCCCTTCATGTCATGTGAAATGTGATGATAAGCATTCTCAGGTTTAATTGTAAGCTATCACCATTATAACCTTTATTTAGCCAGTCTGTTGAGACAACAAAAAATATATTTGTTGGCCTTGCTGGTGGCTTTACATTTTTAGCACGCGCTAATAATAGCATTGAGTATATTTGGCTGTTTTTGACTACCTTTGTTTTTACCTTTATGGTTCACCTATAAAACTGTTTTACCTCGCCTTGTTTGGTACAATTTTTTTTAGCACCACTACTTGTGTGTGACTGTATAGTTATTCTTTCATTTTGACATACTGTATTAACACATTGGACTTCACATAAAAACATAAAATCAGAGTAGAAAAAAGTTTGATTTTGATTTCTTTTTTACTGTAAAACACAAACTTGCTTAAAATATTTTTACAACTTAAAATGCAAAAATAAGTTGTAAATTTTAAAAACTTATGCAATAATATAGCAAATAATATAGTTAATTGTCTCTCTTACCACCTTTTCGCCTCTTCCTCATCAGCCAAATCAACTAAATGCAATGTGTTAGCACATAATTTTCTAATTGGTTGATTATGGTGCATTTTTTCCAACAATAGGAAATGGGTTGTCAGGAAGTATTTTGTTTTTATCAGCAAGCACTATTATTAGCAAAACTCACTTTTTTTTTCTTTTTTCTGCTGTTTCTGTCTGCACAAAACGTGCATTGAAAGAACAATATACAGGGAAAAAAACATGGTGTAAATTATTGGGCATAACTGGTAAAACAAAACGTGCAAGACAAAGGAGCCCAGCAGCTGCGTCTTCATTTGACCTCGGAGTTTCTTCTTATCACTTGTTTGGTCTCCTCTGGCATCTGTGGCTGACCACCGCCAGCCCGCCAGAGCCTCAAACATCTGTGGGTGATAAACACATACCCACAACAAGCTGTCTGAGCCCCATACCAAACATGTGCTTCTGGGTTGTTGAGGCCATTTTGCTTACTTCATAATTCAAAAAAAAAATTTCTCTGGCAGATAAGTGTAAGGATGGACAAAGCGAACATATATATATGAACGAGTATATTTGCAACTTCGTAAAAAAAAATCACTTCCAACAGTACGTAGTTTGAAGTCTGCACTTTCGATTCATGTTGAAGCCGAGACTCGGTGCAGCAGCGTCACGATGCTACATCAAATCAAATCGGCAATGTCAGTTAATGCACCGGTGCATCCTGGGACTCACAAGTTAAGCAGTACACCATGAGACATGCACCAACCACAGTTAAACTGCTGCCTTTTATACCTACCCCCAGATGTATAATATAGGACCCCCACGGAGGTCCTATACTTTACACCCAACAGGAAGTCCACCATTTTGAAATAAATGGGTGATTTTAGCAATTTCCTGCCCTAATACTTTTTCTAACTACTCCTAGGATTTGGATGGGATCAGCTTCATATTCGATCTGTGTTATCTACACATTGGTGTGGCTGTGACGCCACAGCAAATTTCTAATCATTCACCAGGAAAATTTGATTGGCTCTCATTAACACCACATTGTCCAATGTGGACCAAACTTCTTCAGTAGGATGAAGGTCCACCCCAGAACACATACATATGACAATATTTAATGAAAGTCACATATCGCCATCTAGTGGGAACAGGAAATGTCATGTTTTACACTTTGAGGTACCATAAAAACCAGGGCCTTATGAAGCACTTCCACCAACAAGAACAGCTTTGCTCCAACACACCAAGCGTGTTGCCTACCAGGCTGGTTGTGTGTGGGCGCAGGCAACCCAGCGTCAGAAGCAGAAGTAGCAGAGAGCCCTGCTGACTGGGGATGGAAGAAAGTTTGTGCAGAATGGCAGGTCTTCTGAACATCCAACTCCAATTTCCAGTTGTGTTCAATCTTTTGTGGGCAATATGCTTACTGCTATGTAAAAATTTGTCTTTTGTGGTGGCCATCTTGGATGCCATCTTTCTCGAGGTCAATATCACACCTGGTATGACCAAAGTAACATCTCTATCACATTCTTTGAACCCAAAGAGGTAGCATGACTGCCATTAGGTACCGAGATGAGATCCTCAGACCCCTTGTTAGTCCAGGTCTGGGAGGAGATCCCTCAGGAGACCATCCAGGCATTGTAGGGAGGTCATACAGGCACGTGGAGGCCACACACAATACTGAGCCTCCTTTTGACTTGTTTTAAGCACATTACATCAAAGTTGGATCAGCCTATAATGTGTTTTTCCACTTTAATTTTGTGGGCCCCCATTGGTTAATAAATTTGATTTCCATTGATGATATTTGTGTGAGTTTGTTGTCAGCACATTCAACTTTGTACAGAACAAAGTATTCAATGAGAATATTTCATTCATTCAGATCTAGGATGTGTTATTTGAGGGTTCTCTTTATTTATTTTTATTTTTTTTTGAGCAGTGTATATAAACTATTACCCTCATCAGCAACACTTTGGGTCTTCAAGTTGTGGCACGTTCTAACCGATGATCTTTGAATCTCCAGTTTTTTTGGAAATGTCTCCAAGAGACCAGCCCAACTTTCCCATTGTTCTGAGTATTGCTCAATCGAATGAGTGCTGTCAAACTAATTCTTTTTATACTGCAAAATGAGTTGTAGTCAATCATGCTCGCTAATAGACCCTGGCCTTATGAAGTTAAGAGATTGTAGAATCTTCAGCTCCATGCATTAAAATATTGCCTATTGCAGGGTAACTAAGGGAGGGTTGAGGGTCACATGATCCAGCCCTAACTATAAGCTTTATCAAAAGGAAAGCTTTAAGCTTAATCTTAAAAGGAGAGAGGGTGTCTGTCTCTCTAATCCAGACTGGGAGCTCATTCCACAGAAGAAGGACCTGAAAGCGGAAGGTTTCCTAAGAACACTTCAGAGTAAGTAAGCCAGCAGTCTGAGAGCAAAGTGCTCTATTGGGGTAATGTGGTACAATGAGGTCTTTAAGATAAGATGGGGCCTGATTATTCAAGAACTTGGATGTGAGGAGAAGGATTTTAAATTTGATTCTGGATTTAACGGAGCCAGTGAAGAGAAGCCAGCATGTGAGAAATACAATTCTTTTTTTAAGTCATTAAAGATGTGTGCTCTACAATTACTCCACCCTGAAAAAAGAACCATTCAAAGAAATCATTAAAAGACCCAAATTGCCATGACATTCATGCCCAAGATAATTGTATATGTATTTTATGACAATGAAGTTTGATGCAATAATTATGGACTATTTCACTTATATTTTCATCATGATTTTAGAACAGCTAAATTACTTTAAAACAACACTTAATCTACTTCGAAAGAGTTTTTTTTCCCTAAGGATGATTATTATAAACTCAGTTCATGGACCAGACATGATTCCTCCAATTTTTTTCTTTTTTAAAGTACAGTACATTCTGTAAACAGATTAAACAGATGAACAGCCATATGGCTTGAGAAGAAGAAAGATCATTTCAACAATATGTCTCAGTTTTTCCACATTCATTGAATTATATTTACATTAAAATAAAGATAACGGTGGAGCACCCTCACGTATAAGGTTATTGCAATTAAACAGTAATAGATACTGGACTCAAAAAGACAAATTTTCTATATATTTTCACTCCTGTGTAACAAATCATCCCCACATCAGGTTTATAAATAAATGAAGTAAATAAATACTCAGTGCAGATGGATTTCAGTCATATTTGTTTTCTAATAAGTTTTTATTATTATTTCATTTTGAGCTTTTGTTTTGATTCACTTTATTTTCTGTTAGTTTCCAGAGTGGATTTGCTTGTGACTTATTATTTCAGAATTCTTAGTTTATCCTTAGTTTTCAAAACTTTCATCATCAGATTTAGTTTTATTCATTTTTATATTTGTTGCATTGGGGTTTAACTGTGTCTCAGCTGCAGGGGGAGAGGCGGACTGGAGGGCTTAGGGGGAAGTGTCAAGGAGAGGCTGTCTGGTACAGCTGATGCATATTTCCTAATCCTGCTTCTCCTATTTATTCACCCCAACCAAGCAGTGTTGAATCAGTGGCAGCTGGTGGTCCTGCCCTTTGCCTATGCCCAAAGGTTGAAGGACGCAGACTCAGCAACCAGGTGGCTGCAGCCAGAGACATTGATGGCGTGTATGCTGGAGCGGGTGGTGTTGGAGAAGCTGGTGGAGGGACTCCTGACTGGTGTGCTCCCGCTGGCCAGTGAGCCTGGAAGGCAGTCGTAACCCTTGCCAAAGACCAACTGGTGGTGCATCCAGGGAGGTCATCAGAGGCTCCAGGCAGCTCACAGCTGGCAGTCCAGTCTTACCTCCCAAGAAGCAACACCCTGCCACTCCATCACAATCTAGAGCAAAAGTTCTGCCACCAAGCAGGGTTCTGACTGTCTCTTTCTGTCTTTCTCCTCAGGTCCCAGCTACAGGTGCTGCTCCCAGCTTGCAGGAAGCCTCACAAATGTTGGGGCAGGAGTTTTGGAAGTGCAGACGGCCAGGAACTTCCAAAAGGACTGTCTGCTCATGGAGGTTGGGCAATCTCCCACCTGGTGTACCTTCTAATTCTAGGGATGGATTGGCTTGGGTTTAATAAATTGATGACACAGCAGTTGTACTCCCATTCTGTGATTATTAGAGACAGATTGTAAAGAGTGAGTCGTGATACTCATACTCGATAGGAAAACATCCAATTGTTGGTGCCAAAACACCGTCTGGAATTAATCTTCCAGGCGACTCATTATAACCTGATGGTCAGGTTATATGGATATGATCAGAGGTGGTGGTGTTCATCCTGCCTGAAATACCAGTTAGTAAATCATCCAGCCATTCTAAAAGTGCTTTTGTGCCATTTACTACTATTGGAGGTACCGTTTGAGCACGGTACCTCAACATGATATCCTGGAACAGTGCTGCTGCACAGCATTTCCGCCAAGAGTGTAGCACAGGTGCTGTTTCACGCCATCTCCCGAGCCAGCATCCCAAAAAATATTCTAACAAAGGGCACCTCGTTCACGTCTCACACGTTAAAAGAACTATTTGACTGTTACTATGACTGGGCATTAAGTCTATTCCGACTAGCATATACCACACCCAGACTGATGGGCTGGTGGACTGCCTGAACAAGACCTTAAAGCAGGGGTGTCAAATCACAGGACGAGCCAAAATTGAAGACACAGTCTGAGTTGCAGGCCAAACAGGATTAAAAATAATAATTTTAATCAGCAATATGAATTTGAATGGCCAGAATACAGCAACACATTAAATAAAATAACATTAGGCAAAATTAATATATTTCAGACGGAAAAACACTGTAAATTTTGCAGTGTGTCCAGTTTCTCAGCAAAAAGTGCAGCTGTAAATACAGCGGTGGAGACCTACTTTTTATTTATTTTTTTTGTGTGTGTGTGGGGGGGGGGGGTCACATGCAATCACGCTGACCCATCCCTGAAGCTGCAGGAACTTATTAAGATGCTTCATTATGTCGCAGAGAAAAGCCGACTCACAAAGCCACCTTTCATCCCGGAGCCCTACTGAGTCTTCTCCTTTACCTTTCTGGAGAGGTTCCCCGGCCCTCCGCGTCCCTCCGTCTGGGTCCCTTGTGCACTGGAGGCCATCGAGGGGGAGGGTGGTGATGGGACGCCCCTTTCAGAAGAGGATCCCTAGTCCTCCACTTCCCCACCTCTAGGACTCTGGCATGCCACCAAGGGGGAGGGTGGCAACAGGATGCCCCCTTCCAGAGAGGATGCATGGCCCACTGTATCCCACTCTCTGGGTCTCTGGCGTGCCGGGGGCCATCAAGAGGTAGGGTGGGAATGGGACACCCTTTTTCTGGAGAGGATCTCCAGCCTTTCACTTCCCTCCTTCTAGGTCGCTGGCGCGCCAGAGGCCATCGAGAGGGACGGTGGTGAATAGACACCCCATCCGGAGAGGATCTTTGGCTCCTCCACGTCCCTATGAAAATTTCTCAGATTCTGTTGGGTATGTGGTGCTGGAAGGTGGGGGAGTGCCTTGGCACTTTGGACGTCTGTCGGTTGCATGAGGGGCTAAGGATGGGGGAGTATGCCAGCAGAGGGTGGGGAGTGGGATTCTGTTGGTTGCGTGGGGGGGCAGAAACATAGGATGGGGGCATTCCTCTGTACTTTGGGCAAAAATCTTTCGGTTGCACAGAAGGCAGAAACATACAAACATATAAGCTACAATAATTATAGTATATACAATTATTGCTACTTAACTATAACAGGGAATATGAGCATACTACTGATGACATCAATGATAGCATAATCCCCTTAAAGTCAAGAATAATATAGTAGGGTGACGTAGAATTTTTTGCTATTGTCTTGCTGCTTGGATTTCTGACCCTTGTGAGGATGGCATTCTATCGGTTGTACTGGGGTGGAGGGTGGGGAGTGTCTCAGCAGAGGGTGGGAGGGCGAGATTCTCTCGGTTCCGTGGAGGGTGGCGGGAAAGGGACTGACCTGGCAGAAAGTGGGAGGGCTGGAGTCTGTCATTTAAGTGGGGGATGGAGGGTGGGCGAGTGCCTTGGTTGAGCGTGAGAGAGTGACTTTCTGTTGGTTGTGCAGGGGGCAGGGGAGTGCCCTGGTAGAGGATGGGAAGGTGGGAGTCTGTCAGTTGCGTGGGGGGTGTCCTGGCAGAGCGAGGTAGGGCAGGATTCTGTCGGTTGTGTGGGGGAAGAGGGTGGAGCAGTGCCTCTTTAGAGCATAGGAGTGTGCCCTTAGAGGGTGGGAGGGCAGGAAACTGTCAGTTAAGTGGGGGACGGGGCCCTGGCACTCTGGGCTTTAGTCTGTTGGTTGTGCTGGGGAAACAGGGTGGGGGAGTTTGTCAGCTCTGAGGTGGCAGGGGGTGGCACAGAATATTAGTAAAAAAAAAAAATCATGAAAACAGACTTACACAACGTCAGAAACCCCGAAGAATCAATAGAATTAAAATCCAAAGCAATAAACACAAATCCAATTTTCAAAATTGTAGTAAAATCTTGGATTCATGACCCAGAACACTCCCATCTAGTTTGTAATTAAAAAGTTGTTTAGTAAAGTTTAATTTGGTTAATCCATGTGACGTCACATTTTAAATAATGTATTTGATTGGTTGTCAATGACTTATAAGTTGCAGTAATTCTTTTTTTTAAATTTCTGTTTTCTTGAGTTACCTGTCTGCTGCTCCAGTTTTTCCTGGTTTGAGCAAAAGAGGAGGGCTGAGGGTTGGGTGATTGAAATTTTATTCCAAAAGACAATTTATGTGAACACAGCATGATGTTTTAACCCTAGTAAAATGTTGCTGCTCAATATTTCTGAAATACATATTTCTTTGTTATGGAATAAATTCAGTTTGAAAATCATTTTAAATAATAGATTTTTCTGGATACAGGTCCTTTTTGTTCAGTGTAAATCAGACATGCAGTGCTTCAAGTGTCTCTGTATTCTGAAGGAACACAGGAACCACAGCCTCCTGTGGTTGGGACATGCTTTGTGGTGATGAAGGTCTTGATGTAAGCTTCTGTTTGAAGTCCAGGGACAAGCATCCGCTGAGCTGTTGTTGTAACAGCTGGCACTCCTCACTCTTTTCTTTGATACTCTGCTCTAAAAACCACACTATTGATCCACATTTCCCTGTACCATTCTTCTATCACGGGACCCTCAATACTTCCATCTCATCTCATGAAGACCTTCGCCCCAGCCTGAATTAATACTGGCTCTTGGAGGGGTGAGGGAGGGGTGAATGTGATGGGAACCACCTTTAGCCTGTATTGTTTAATCATGAATTATCTGTGATCAACCATTTTTTTTTTTGGAAAGCTGAGTTCAATTTCACTAACCAGACTCAGGTCTGATTACTGCCAGACCTACTGAATTAAAAAGAAAAACACTTAAATAGAACTTGTCTGACAAAGGGAAGTAGGCTAATAGATCACAATACTCATCCAGGAGGTCACAAAAGAACCCAGAACAAGAACTGCAGGCCTCACTTAAGCTCATTTA
>VUQJ01044999.1:10626-22628 GCA_015108635.1 Andinoacara biseriatus | reverse complement strand
AAAATTAATATAAAGAAAAAAAAAAAAGTCCAAAAAAGAAAAAAGAAAAAAAAAATATAAAAAAAATTTAAAAAAAAAAAAAAAAAAGGCAAGAAAAGGAAATAGAGATTTGATATCACCATCTTGGTCATAAACTGCCTTTTTCCCTTCTCTCCTACTCATTAGCACACACGTGTGCACCAATCTTGAGCATGAAAGGATGTAATTAGTCTGGACTGGAACAGATTTAGTGGATTGTCCACCGAGGCAGCCACTTTCATCTCTTTACAGTCCAACAGACAACATTTGACAGTCAGAAAACACAGCCGCGTCATTCCTCTGTCAGCTGGAGGTTAGGTGCAGCACATCCTGGTTCAGTATAAAAATGTGGGTGCACTGTGCACTGGTATGAGCTCTTGATGTTGCATAACAGAGTTGTAAGCAGTTTGTGACTTTAGATAAGAAAAAAAGTTGCGGCGTTATCATTAAATTACCTATCAATCTACCTCTTTCCCACGCTATCTTTTTTCTTTTTCTCACTTAATAAATGTTTTAATGCATGGTCCTCCATCTCTCTAAACATCCAGGTATGACATCATGAATTTACAGAGCGTGGATGATAATCGCTATGACTACATAAATGTGGGGTCGTGGAGTGAGGGCATCTTGAGCATTGATGACAACAAACTGTGGATGAACAGCAGTGACATGGTTCGCTCAGTCTGTAGTGATCCCTGCTCCAAAGGACAGATAAAGGTAGGGATTCGGATGCTTCTTACAGTAAATTTTTCAGTGTCAAATGAACTCATCCATGTCCATCTCTGAGATATTAAATCAGCACATTTCACACCCTTCCAGTGTGACACATTGGCCATTTAATGTCTATCTTCTAAACTATTATAATTTTTGTGTTTTTGTCAAAGAACATCTAAAAACATTTATAGAATTTAATGCAGACTTAGTAGACATCCCAAGATTTATGGCATGACGTGAAGGGCTGTCCTATAGATTTCTCAATCTTGTTTTCATCTTGCCTTAATAAAAATAGACTTAGCAGAAACTCACCTGAAAAATACTTTGATCCTGCTTCAGGCACAACAAGAAGTCAGATTCTCTGAGGCTTTACAGGAGAGAATAGAAGTGACTTGAATTGAACTTAACCTTTTATAAGATGCATAATGGTGTTCTTATTGCACAAAGCCAGAAAAACATATAGCTTTAAAGGACCCAGAACCAGTCATCTGCAAGGTTTAAGACTGGAAAGAATACTCCAATATCATTGCCTTTAAAATGTCGCTTATTTTATAGACTTGTGTTACACAATGCAGCATTTAAAACTCTTTGTTCTACTCTCTACATCTGAAATCTCACTCAATATAATGTTTGCATTTTCTTCAAGAACTCAACCTGACTTCTCTTCCTCAGTATGTCTGCCTTCCCTGTATTGTGTCAAGTCTGTGTTTCTGTTTCCAGAGCTACTTCCTGTTTTACAGCGTTGCAGCGTTTTATATACTGTGCTTTGTTTTCAGTTTTGCTTTCCCTTGTCTCGTTAGTGTGTTTCAGTTCACCTGTTCTCCCCGGCTGTTTCCACTCTCTTCTCGTTACCTCCTGTATATATATTATCCGTGTTTTCCTCAGTTCTTTGTTGTGTTGTTGTCGGATCCCCTCACGCTGTGTTTCCTTGCTCTGTTTCTCATGTTGTTTCGGAGTTTCTTCCTGATTAGTGTATTCCCGGCTCCTGACCAGCCCAGTTTATATTTCATTTATTTTCCCTGAGTTAACCAGCAAATAAATTTGAGTATTTTGGGTTCAGTACTGTCTTACAAGTTCTGCATTTGGGTCCTATACCTGCCTACAACACAGAGATTTATGTCACTGATAATGAATCTGAGCCACTCAATATCCCCTTATCCGTAGAACAGTTAAGGATGGTTTTTGTTAAGATTCAGATCAAATTTCTATCAAAGATATATCTTGCTTCTTTTTTTTTTTTTTTTTAGGAAATTGAGACCCCAGTGGTTGGATTTGACTAATACTTATATTAACAGGATGCAAAAGTCATAACACAGGTTTGCCAAATAAGTATTGAACTTAATGAGGTAATTACACACCTCTCTTCCTCCTGAATGGGGATGTTAGATGTTAGATTAAACTTTATTGTCATTACACATGTACAGTACAATGCAATGTTATTTTAGACTAGGTACAAATTTGGCCTGGGAGTGCAATTCAATATGATAAAACTCTATCAGGGACCCAGCAGCCAAGAACATATAGGTAAAGGTGTATTTGCAAACTGTGAGTTTTATTGTACAGCAAAAGGGACAAGAAATTATATAAATACAAACTCATGAAAGTAAGCTATTCTAAGATATTAATGGGCCCATAAAAGAGGCCAACTAAACAAAACTTTACCCAAGAGATATGCTTAACAAAATAACAGAACTCAACCAACTAACGTGTCCAAATGAGAAACAGCTCAGCCTATATAGTGCCTGAGTTAACCATTTTAAATGCCACAGGGGAAGCCAGAGAGAGTAACTATACTTAAAAACACAATAAAGAACCTATTCCCCTCTGCACTTAAACCAGTTCCACCTTTAGCCTCCTCTTTTGCTCAATTATTTTAAATGTTACATGGCAATATAGCATTATGGATTAACTACATTTAACTTCACTACATTTATACTACATCAATAATTATAAACTAATGAGATGGGGTTATAAAACTCTACTAATATTTAATTTATATAAATAGAAATAAATATTACCAGAGTATTTCAATTGTGTGGCTTTAGACAACCATCACAAACTCTTATGTACAAATTGACAGTGTTTTGGACAGGAAATAGTCCTTCTCTATTTAGGGAAACCCACCAGAGCTGAGCCCTTTAGCTTCTACTATTTTTTCTTTCCCTCAAACCACTGGCTCAGAAAATTAGTGAATACTACTGTATGCTGATGATACAGTTCTTTATGTAGGTAACAAGCTTTTCCTCTATACCACATGTCTTCCACTGTAATATAAAAATTTCAGGTTATAAAAAGACAGATAGAGATGAAATCTAAACTCTGTTGAAATCTGCCACATTAACTAAAAGCTTGTGCACCGATCAAGCATAACAATATGACCACTGAAAGCATAACACTGTTACATCTTCATCATGTTACCTGCTAGTGGGTGGGATATACTAGGGAGCAAGTGAACATTTTGTCCTCAAAGTTGATGTGTTAGAAGCAGGAAAAATGGGAAAGCGTAAGGATTTCAGCGAGTAGGACAAGGGCCAAATTGTGATGGCTAAACGACTGGGTCAGAGCATCTTTAAATCTGTAGCTCCTGTGAGATGTTTCCAGCCTGCAGTGCTCAGTATCTATCAAAAGAGGAAGTAACAGTGGTGAACCAGCGACCAAGCATTAGAACTAGGCCATGGGGCAAAAGAAGAAGGTGGCATGGTCTGATGAATGCATGTTTGTCGCTTACCTGAGAACACCTGGCACCAGGAGGCAGTGTGAAGCTTTGGGCAATGTTCTGCTGGGAAACCTTGGGTCTTGCCATCAATATGTAGATGTTACTTTGACACATACCAACTACCTAAGCATTTTTACAGACCATGTAGACCCTTTCATGAAAACGGTATTCCCTGATGGCTGTGGCCTCTTTCAGCAGGATAATGTAGCTTGCCACAATTCAAAAATGGTTCTGGAATGAACAACCCTGATCCATGTAGACCCCACCTCACAACTTACAGGACTTAAGTTGCCAGATACCAAAGCACACTTTCAGAGGTCTAGTGGAGTCTGTGCTACGATGAGTCAGGGCTGTTTTGGCAGCAAAAGGGGGACCAGTACAATATTAGGCAGGTGGTCATAATTTTACACCTGATAAGTGTATATCAATATTTAAAATGGACATATGCTTTTGGGTCAGTGTTTACTCATTTATAATCCCTCTTGCTTCTCTTGACTCCTGCCAAATTTTAGGTTGTTCTTCTGGATCTTTGTGCTATGCCCTCTCTCTGCTTGGTTTGGTTATAGTCCTTCTGTCTCTTGGAGATGAATAATGTGGAATATTTTGCTACCTCACAGATTGCAAGACCTAGTAATCAAATTTAGGAGCCATAACTGAATTTCTTTCACTACTTGCTATACTGTATAAAAGGAGGTGAACGCCGATCTTGAAGGGCACAACCATTTGCCAGTTTGTTTTTTTTCATTCCAAATGCATTATATATTTTTTGTCACTGCAGTACAGGGATAGAGGAGGTAATGTTTTAGAAAAAAAACCCCACAAACAAACAGAAAAAGAAAAGTCTCTGTGTTTATGAGCTTTTTTTTTTTTTACAATCTACAAGCTGAATATAATGTGCCATGATAATCTTTTTTTCTTCTATCTGCAATTAAGATTAGCAGTGTGGGCATATGATGGCCCATGGGGATCAGCACTCCCCACAGAACCTCTTAAAAAATGATTTACTTTGTATGTGTTTATGTGCATGAAGCTTGTTGATGGAAATTGGGGGAAATCAAGTAAAGGAATCAATATGATCATTAGGATTTAGCCTCGGGAAACCACGAATGTGTAACTTTCAAGGCAATCCCCCCCTGCGATTAAAAAGAGCCGTCATTTAAGAAATGATTCATGGCTTGGACTAGTGCCCTTAAATATCTGTTCCTGGTAAATATATTGTTGCCTTTTCTTGCAGTAAATCTTAATCCTTTACATTTGTTTATATCATTTGCAGCAATAAGATTGCAGATGCTTTTCTGCCCTACATTTTTACATCCTCTTCTAATTAAAAGTTATTAAAAGAAAAAGACAAAAAAAAAGTCTATTTAAATATGGCAAACATTTCGTATATTATGCGCTAATCACTCATGTGACTTCCACCCTACCTGAACTAGGAGATGGCAGTTTTGGACACTAAGTAATAAAAACTGCTATTGAGCACAGGCTGAGTAAATGCCCTCATTTCCTTCATTTGGGGACGATTGTTTTCAGCCTGGCTATACACTGAGTTGCCCCGAGGGAGGGTGCATCCTCTTTCCTAGCTGCTCATGCTTCCCTCTCTATCTGCTTTGTTTCGTGCCCCACTTATCACCCTGCTTTACATATCACAGTGCTGGTAACAGCTTCTTTGGGAGCACAATGTAAAAGCAGCTGGCCTTGTTTTCTAAACACTGTCTGGGGCTTGAGAAAAAAAAAAAAAAAGCACAAACAAATCCTCATCTTGATAGCCCCGAGGTGCTGATTACTTATTTAGGTTACTTCAGGTGAGATGTGCTTTTTTTTTTTTTTTCACGGTTCACTGTTGTGACTGGCTACTGAGCTTTCTTTGACACACTGTTGTTGATGATGTGTTGCTTCTCTGCATGCAGGTGATTAGGAAGGGTGAGGTGAGCTGCTGCTGGATTTGCACCACATGCAAGGATAACGAGTATGTCCAGGATGAATTTACCTGCAAGGCGTGTGAGCTGGGATGGTGGCCGGATGATGACCTGGCAGGTAGGAGAAACAAAACTAGAAGCTGTGACCCAAACTGTGTTTGGATTTATTACATTGTTCATCCATACTCCCTATCCTTCGCTCTCCATTAACAAGCCACACTCATTATTTTACCCATTTCATCTATTCACTTTTAGCCCAACTAGAGTACTTTTTAGTGGGGCTGACATCTTTATGCTCTCAATAATCCTCCCCTCACCGTAACGCTACTCGTACAGCACCTCAGTGGTCTGAGAACACCTTTTCACCCTGCAGCTCAAGTGTCCCTGCTTTCTTCATTTCCTCAACCTTAACACCACTCCCTCAAAAAATACTGTTGCTCATTTCCTTCCTCTCTGCTCTTGTTGTGACCTGATGCTTGTTCTGACAGCGATTTATAAAGTTGAGAGGAGCTCTCAATTCCCAGGTGTAAAATCCTATTACTGCCATGAGAGGCTCGAGGATACATTTCAGCAGTCTGTCAAGGAAGAAAATTTTCCTTCACTCTCATTACATTTGAGGAATACTAATAGAGAGAAGTAATATGCTGTTCATGGGACAAGGATCTGCCATTGTGAACGAGTATTTTTGAAAATATACACCAGAAGAATAAACTTCATTTTTTCAAATATTCAACGGTCTTCCCAGAGCTGAGAGACCCGAATAAGGGATTTGAGGATTGTTAGATAAGTGAATGCAGATACATTTCATCTTTGCCACTGGTGTCTGTTTGTATGCAGAAGGGCAAATGCATCTGCAAGCTGAGCTGGGTGGGTGGCCAAGAGAAAACAAGCAACAGTTCTCTGTTGCTACTTCCCCCTGCATTTAAAATAAAACCCTGCTGTAAGAGCTGCTTCACACCTTGATATACTCATTAGTACCTTTCTGATTAGAATACCCAGAGGAAGAGAAGTTGGCTTATTTTAAAATTTCAGCTATCTTATGATTTGGCATATTAGGATTTCAGCATGCAGACCAGAACTGGGTTCCTCCGTGAAGTCACTGTAATGCTATTAGTAGAAGCATGTAATTTATGGAGTGTTAAGCTGGGGAAGTCTAGGGATGTCATTTTTCTCCAATTAAGCTCTCCAAACTTCGTCTGTGTGTTGGATGACGAGTATGCAGGGCATCATGACAGAAGAGGAATAGAGCTGTGGGGTGTGTAGGACGAAAATTGCAAATGAGCTCCTGACAGTGCCATAGCACAAATGTTTGAGACTCGCAGAAGAGGTGAGAGATCCAAAGTAACATCATATTCAAAATCTCCATATATCATTCTCTATATATGCCTATATGTCATCAATGCAAACAATGGCTGTAAGAAACAAAGTTTTAATAAATAGCTCTATATACTCACTTTGACCTTCATATCAATCTATTGACCTTGAAGGACTGGTCAGAGGTCGAATGTGACATATCTCAAACCTTTATATGCTATTTTCTATATGTTGAAAAGACACACCACACTTGTAAGAATCATAGTTTATAAGTTATAAGGCTTTTTGTCAATTTTCAGCCAATAAATCATTAAGTTGACCTTGAACACTGTGGTAGATGTAAGCCAAATTTTAATGGATTATTAACATGACCTCACTCTACACCCCTGCAAAGTTTTTTTTCAGAATTCATTCAACCCTTTTTGAGCTATCGTGTTTACAGACAGAATGACACACAAATGCTGCCAAAAGCACAACCTCCTTGCTGTAGGGTTTTTGCCTTACAATATAAAGTGCCTTGAGGCAACTGTTGTGATTTGGTGCTATATAAATAAAATTGAATTGAACTGAATTCAGTTGTTAGAGGCAATAAAATTAGGTTTTAATTAATTTGAATTCTGTGTCTACTAGGGTTTAAAACTGCTGCAAATTTATATCTGACATTTAGTAGCAACTTGAGTTAGCCTTGACTTCTTTTTTATCATTATACTTAATATACTTATTATGTATTATGCTTTTTTCTTTTCTTTTCTTTTCTTTCATTTTCTTTTCTTTTCTTTTCAGTACAATGATTGACCCAGCATCTCTTCTACTGTTTCCAGGTTGCCAGCCCCTACCTTTGAAGTATCTTGATTGGGGAGATGTGGAATCTATAGTCGCAGTGGTTTTCTCCTGCGTGGGCATCCTGGTCACCTCCTTTGTCACCTTTGTGTTCATCCAGTACCGTGATACACCTGTGGTTAAATCCTCCAGCAGAGAACTCTGTTACATCATCCTGGCAGGCATTTTCCTTGGCTATATCTGTCCATTCACATTAATCGCCCGCCCCACAGTGGCCTCCTGCTATTTGCAGCGACTCCTAGTGGGCCTTTCATCTGCCATGTGCTACTCTGCCCTGGTGACCAAAACTAACCGCATTGCCCGCATTCTGGCTGGCAGCAAGAAGAAGATCTGCACCAGGAAACCACGTTTCATGAGCGCCTGGGCCCAAATGATCATTGCCTTCATGCTTATTAGTGTGCAGCTAACTCTGGAGATTACACTCATTATTCTGGAGCCTCCTGAGCCCATCAAGTCATACCCAAGCATACGTGAGGTCTACCTCATCTGTAACACCAGCAACTTAGGCATGGTAGCGCCGCTGGGCTACAATGGGCTCCTAATCATGAGCTGCACATACTATGCCTTCAAGACGCGGAACGTGCCCGCCAATTTTAATGAGGCTAAATACATTGCCTTTACAATGTACACTACCTGCATCATCTGGTTGGCCTTTGTGCCAATCTACTTTGGCTCTAACTACAAGATCATAACCACTTCCTTCTCTGTCAGCCTGAGTGTAACAGTGGCACTGGGCTGCATGTTCACACCCAAGATGTACATAATCATTGCCAAACCAGAGAGGAATGTTCGAAGCGCCTTCACCACATCTGACGTGGTGCGAATGCATGTTGGAGATGGGAAGTCTGCAGCGCAATCAACAAGCAACAGCTTCCTGAATATGTTCCGCCGGAAGAAGCCCGCATCTGGCAATGCCAAGTGAGTCACCTTTTGTGTTTTTTCACCTTTCTAGTTTGTTTTATTTTCTGGGGTCACTGGTTAGAGGCCAAATGAAAAGGTGGCTAAGCTCTCAAATTGGTGAAATTGTTTTTAAAGTCATATCAAGCTATCATTTACTTGTAAATAATACGAGTTGCTCATTTTTATAATGTGTTTATGCATGTAAGTGGTCTATTTTTTAACTTTCCAGTACCCCAATCAATGGTTGTATTTATTTAGTAAACACTGGTTCTTCTGGCACATCCCCCTCCCCCTGAGAAAGAAATATTATCAGTGAAATTAAGCTGACCTTAACAGGAAACGCAAGATGGGACGTTTGCTGCTGATTTAACACTAAAAGGCCATTCAAACATGCCAGGGATAATTAAAGTACAGATTTCACATGGCGATACTAGATATAAGACTTGCATATAACTTTTTTGAGATCCACAGCAGTGGCACATGGACAAGTGACTAAAGTAAGGAGCGGGGCAGAGAATGAGAATCATCCCAATATGTTTAAGTGTTGTCTCTTACCCTTGCTATGCAGCCTATCTAATCTTCTAACCCTTCAACCTTCTATACTGAGGAGCGTACTGTCAAGTGTCAAGGCTGGCAAATGTTTTTGGAGTCATTCAATTTCCTTCTTGGAGAGCTGCACTGCCAACTGAGCTATTTGCTTTTTTATAATACAGAATCAGGTATCCACCAATCAGATAATTACTGCAGCGAGATAGCTGAAAAGTGTTAAAGCTGAAATCACCTTTTTTTTTTCTGCACACGCTTTCCCAATGCAGTATGAGATGATTGCTAAAAAAAAATCTTTAGGTCAAAAACAAAATGCTATTGGCTCTCAGCTTTTGGAGCATTTGTTGACAACCTGCCTGGATTATGTATCTGATTCAGAGATATCATTTGCTTCTGTGATCCTGGCACTCTGGAGCTGGCAGTTGCAAAAATATTTTTGACCCTGCAGCCCTCCAAGAGGGTGATCTGCCACCCTGCTGCTTTCAGTTTATCCTGAATTAACCTTACATTTAACTTTTCTCAGCATGACCCCCCCCCCCTCAACTAATCACATTAGAGCCAGTCCTAGCTCATTCTCCACTAAACTCTGTGTCGTCATCAGGCCAGTTCAGGCAAAACCAGAAATACTTTACAAATGCATGCATGTTATTTTATAATACAATTAGATAGGCAGGAAGAAGAAGAAAAGATGAGATGGACGGCTCTTAAATCTGTTATTTCAATGTCTGACAAAAATGTATGATCATAATGCTGTCTGCAGCACATTATGAATCACTGTTTGTGAGGCTGATAAATGTGAAGCTCTTTAGAAGTCATGGGTGGACTCCTTAGCAAAGCTGTTAATGTCAAGTCACGTACTTCAAAAGTATTTTAACATGCAGTGAAATGTTGAAATGCTGCTGCTCTGTTGTCTCATGTTGCTGCTATATTGACGTTGTTTTTCTGCCTCCACCTCCTGGTTTCCTGTGATAGTAACTTGGGTTTTTATCTCGTTCATAGTTCTAATGGCAAGTCTGTGTCATGGTCTGAATCAGGTGCAAGACACCCTCCGAGGGGGGGGAATGTGTGGCACAGACTGTCTGTGCATGTGAGGAAACAGGAAGCCGGCTTGAATCAGACGGCGGTCATCAGGCCCCTAACTAACACCCCCGACCCCCACAGCTGTGAGCCCTCCACCTGCAACACTGGCACTGGCTCCCCAGATCCCCCCCCAGAACCACCTGGTACTAAGCCTCTGTACAACCTGACGGAGGAAGACGACGAGGGCGACGCGCAGCGCCCCCTCTGGACTCCAGCTTGCACTCAACAGATGCGAGGGCGGGACTCAGATTTGGATGAGCCGGCTTCTCTTTTGCCCTCTCGCTTGTCAGGCCACACCACAGAGCGCTTGCAGGGGGCTGTGGTGGACACGCACAGCTCCCATGCACCTGCACTGAATGACCACTCTGCCAAGGAGGCAATTCTTGCCAATGAGCCTCTGAGCTTGACACCCTCTAACCTTCCTTCAGCTCCACAGCGTGGCGCATTTGTGGAGGAGGGACTTGAGGATGAGGAACTGGACCTCTTACACAGCTACATTTATGATGCCAAGGAGGAGGGGGAGGGGGATGATGGGGAAGGTGAGGATTTAATTCAAAACAAGGCAACACTGGAGGATTCCCTAGCTTTGTCTCCCCCCTCCCCTTTCAGAGACTCTGTGTATTCAGGAGACTCTGTCACCGGCTCCCCAATCATTGATTCGATGCTAGGTAGCCCTTCAGTCTACACCGCAGACATCCTCCGAGACTACGCACACAGCTCCTCGACACTGTGAGAGAGCAAAAACGGCACTGGCACGGTGGCTGTCAGCAGACTTGTGCATCACGCAGAGTGCATTACACAGACACACACACACACACATAAAAACACACACAACAATACGATTTCAAGTTTTTAACATTTGTTTATTTGCTCTGACATTTGCTTGCTTAACTGTATTTATTACTCCACTGTTATCAGTAAGTGGTTAATCAAAAGTAGAGGTAGACTGCAAATTATCTATGAGTGCTTACATTTCTGAGGGGCTGTCAGTGCACAAAGCCTTTCTGTAAAATGTCAAACTGGGACGAGTGCCAAAACTAGTCAGCTCTCATGCCAAATTTTTTAATGAATGAAGCAACAGAGAGAGTCAGAACAGAAGATGTAGCTGTGGTTTTTATAGAGGCAGTGCAATTGTAGAAAAAATATGGCAAGCGAAACAAAGTAGTATATGTGCAGAGCGCACTTACGCACCACTGACCAAACTTTCTCTAAAGACTGCAATAGCTTAAGTGCATTTCATGCCAGTTTTGATTAGTCTTCTCCTGCAGCACATGTCCAGGTCTGTTCATGTGTGTAGCAGTCAAAGCTGCATAAAAAAAAACATAAAAAAAACAAAACACTTTATTTCTATTTTATTTATTTATTTATTCATTAATTGCACCTTTTCTCTAATCAAACCTCATTGCAGCTTATATAATACAAACGAAAAGGAAAAGTGAAGTATGCTGTTTGAGTATTACATTTATGTGCCGCAAGGTGTGCTCATCAGAAAAAACAGGATCAATGCACTCAGATTCTGATGAAGATTTGCGCTGTATGATATGTGACTATGATTACAATGTGCCAAGCAAAGTCGTTATCAACCTACATCCCCGCTTTCTGTTGTTTTTGGGGTTTTTTTTATGATGTAGCTGAAACAGGTATTAGGGTGATTGTAGATGATGGCAATGCTGTTTATTCCGTTTACATGAAATCATAACCCTGGGAATTTTTATGCCAATGGGACATGATAAGAGAAGAAGATTTTGCTTTCCATGCCGTGTGGATAGTTCTCACATTTTCTGAGTTTGCTGTGTCATTGTAATGGAAAACACAGTAAGTTGTACAAGTTCTCGAAGTTTGTAATAATGTTAAGCCATCTCTTGTTTTTCACACAGGTGGTATGTTTGTAATACTAATAAATGTTTCTATATTTAGAATGTCAACAGAAAAACAAAGTTTATACATTTTGAAACTGT
>VUQJ01044998.1:5882-16912 GCA_015108635.1 Andinoacara biseriatus | reverse complement strand
TCTAAAAAAAAAAAAAAATAGGAAAAAAAGGAAGAAAAAACCCTCAAGTGAGGCTGGTGTTTAATTATTGTAACATTCTTTCATTTATATTCAAAAAATCATAGCATTATCTTTTAAAGACATTTTTATTCAAACTTAGAGTTGAAATCTGTTTTTCTAATGCCAGCTTCCATTAAGGCAACAAAAACAATACTTCCATTCAATTATTAATGATGCGGGCCAACATTTACTGGCTGGATACCCTTTTAATTAAATATCTTGTCTTATATTGCAACACAGAGAATATCTTAGCATATGAGTCATTTACTAGCAACTACAGCGTTTTAATGTTCAAGCCCTACTGGGAAAATGCAATCCATAAACAGTGAATCCACCGGAGTTAGTGGAGACTCACTAACCATTTTCTCTCTAACTGTGTCTTACTCAGGGAAAATCCTGATCTTTTTATGTCTCTTCTTAGGTCAGGGGGCTCAAATAACAGACCTGAGCTTATATTTATGCGTGAAACTCACAGCTTCAGACAGATTTACAGGATGAACACCTACGCAGATGATGTAACAATGTGGCTTAGGTAGGTAGATAGGTAGGAGGGTAGGCTGAGATTGACTGCTTAGGTACTCCATTATAGAAAGAGCAACACTGTGATTGATCTTAGTAATTTCAAAGCCATCTAAGGGAGGAAGGTTATGACATTTGTATTGTGCCCAAAGCAGAGTCATGTTTACAGTAGGCATCAAATGCAGCCATTCGATTCAATCGTAGATTCTAACAGGGTTATTATATAGTGTGAAGGAGTGGCACGTGTATAAATCTGTATTTATGGCTGTATTTAATTGCTCTACAAATTGTCTGTTCATTGATTATGGGCTTTTACAGTCATTATTCCCTAATTGAATTTTAAATGACCACCATAGATGAGAATGTGAATGATTACATTGTAAGGGAGATGAAAGTAGGCTCTTGGTGGTGTGCTCATGTGGGTGCACTGTGTATGCCAATGTGTTGCCAGTATGCACATTTGTGCACCAGCAGACAATAATCAAATGTCCCTCTTTCCCTGCTGGTCTTTCTCACTGTGTCTTATTTTCTCTATCTGTGTCTGCTCTAAGCGTCTCTCTGGTGACTTTAGGAGAAGCAGTGAAACCAGCCTATATAGGTTTTGGTCGCACTCGGTCCCCACTCCCCGTCCTGCTATTGATGAATTGACTTCATAAAGCACTGAGGCAGCACACTCTGTCGTCAGTAATCAATGCCCAGATCCATTCTTTTCTCTTTATTCTAGGAGGCGTCTGGAGCTCTCCCACCGCTGAGCAGATGAGCCCAGTGTCTTTGGGGAAATGTCCTCCAAAACTAGCATCCTTCTCACGCTGTCTGACACATGCAAACTGAAGACATTGAACATGGCTGTTGTCAAATATATTACATCTAACTCTATTTACCCTCTTCTGATGTATTTGAATTAAAGGAGAGTGGCTATCATTACAGCTTTTTATGCAGGCTTTTTAATTTGTTATGCTGTTGTCTCATTCCATCCTCACCCTTGGCCCTGTTGCACTGTGGCAGATGCCAGCAAACAAATTGTATATGATTACATAAAGCAAGTAAAGCACTTTGGTTAAGTCAAGGTTAATGCTTTTGTTTGTTAACAGAAATGAATCAGAGAGGGATTTGTTTGTGTTTTTTTTTTTTTTTTTTTTTTTTTTTTTGGGGGGGTACTAATTCAAGGCATGTGCACTGATCAGGGGTCGATGTGTATGATCTTAATTTTTACACTGCATTCCTAACGTATCTGTATGACCCTTTAGCAAGCTGTAAAAATTGTGTGCATTATTTTTTCAAATAAGCATGCTAAATCTATAAAATATAAAACAATGGTTTTTTGGTGCAACAAACAGTCCAAAAAGTACAATTTTAAGACATAAGAAAGAAAATGGCATATGTTAGCATTGTAGTTTTAAACAGGCCTGACTCCCTTCACACCCAGATCCAGGCTTATTATCTTAATTGACTAACATCATACATTATTCATTGTTGTTAAGCTAATGATTTGCGGTATGAGATTGTAAAAAAAAAAAAAAAGGCTACAGTGAAGTATCTCTGGTTGATGTTGGTGTATCAAGTGCTATATCTATATTGTATATGCAAATTTATGATTTTTTTTTTCTCTTTTTTGCCAGCCCCTTTGCCGTTTTCTGGCCTTTGCTTTAAAGAAAGTGTTTGTTTTTTTTTTATGTGGGAGCCAATCTTCAGCACACACAGCAGTACTTGGAAAGTATGGCTCATCATTGCTTGGACCAGGATCACACCAGGATGTGTGAAATGCCTATGCCAAAATAAATCCAGCGGCATTGAATAATTTAATTGATGCTTATTATAGATAGCACCCAACTCCCCCAGATTTTACAGGCTCACTAAGCCTGTCTGCGGGCGCTGGGAAAATGCTCATCTTTGTCACTTTGTGATGGGTTGCCGTGTTGTTCGCTCCTCCTGCTTCTTCTACAGTGCAGAGTCACAGTTGAGATATTTCATTAGCAGTGTTGTTGAAATAAATGAATGTAATAAGTTATACAAGTTAAATTAGGACTATAAACTCGGGCTCAGTGCAGTGAGGCTGAACTTTCAACAAACGGATCCGAGGCCTGTGCGAGCTTTTGGAATAGAATGATCATCACCTGCAATTCACGTCATTTGAATTGTTAAAGATCTTTTTAATGCATAACTGGTCTTTCCATTCAGCCAATTTCAAGTGACAAATTTAAGGAGTACATTTACAATATGCTGATGAAAAGAAATGGATTTTGTAAATTCTTGCACTTCACGATCTCATAAAGGTCTGTCAGCTCCATTTCCTGGAAGTATTTAAAGATATCCCACAATTACTTTCTAAGATGTCTATAAATACTTCACGATGCCATTTTAAAATCATAGGATCACGAAGCACAAAAATTGGACAAAATCCATTGCACACGTGTGGCTTTCAGCTTCCTGAACTACTTCTTTTCTCCCTCTCTTCTCAGCGATCCAAAATAGCAGTTTACGAGAAGATGTGGTCGTACATGAAATCGGCCGAACCCTCAGTGTTTGTTAAGACCACGCCCGATGGCGTAGCCCGGGTACGAAAGTCGAAGGGCAAGTTCGCCTTTCTCCTGGAATCCACCATGAACGAGTACATCGAGCAGCGGAAGCCCTGCGACACCATGAAGGTTGGCGGGAACCTCGACTCGAAAGGCTACGGTGTGGCGACGCCCAAAGGCTCAGCATTAAGGTGGGTGGAATAATATAACAATATCCCCTATGTTGTTATAGTATTCCACCTACCCTGATGTCCCCCTGTTGTCATTCTCTTCTCTTCCTCTTCTTGTTTTTTGTTTTTTTTTATGGACACAGAGGTAACGGTTGTATGCCTTTCAATGCACTTGAATACAAAAGTTAATTAATGATATTTAATGTTGTATATCTAAAGAGTTGCTATTTTATAGTAGAACAATCAAATCCAGATAATGAGGCTAAAGCTAACAATAATTCCATATTTATGTCTCTCTTACTGCTTTTCTCTCTCCTTCGATCTCTCCTTCTGTCCCGTGTGCTGTCCTACCTGACTGTTGTGTTGTCACTTTTAATTTAACAGTTCAATGGTTTTTCAATTTAGCCTTTAAAAGCTGCGCTGTCACTTGTGACGAATGTTAATTGCATGATGTTTGTTGTTGTTACTTTTCTTCTCAATGACAAGTGTCCCCATCCCGCACACTTCAGTTCTAAACTACGTATTCCTTTATGCCACCTTTTCCAAGATTTAACACTGTCTCTACCTCATATGAGCCTTTCTTATCTCTCTATATCCCTGAAATTCTTAAAAAAGAAAATTTGTCCTTTCCTAGACCATTCTGATTTAACAGATAGTTTTCTGTGCATAAGCCCCCTGCTTTGACAGTGGTAGTCTCTCTACCATTAACTATTACTATGATGCTTAGTACAATTATTACCTTGCATTAGATTTCTCACGGACCTGTGCATTTTCTTACAAGTTATGTTTTATCGTTTCAAGAAATGCTGTTAACCTGGCAGTTTTAAAACTGAATGAGCAAGGCCTCTTGGACAAATTGAAAAACAAATGGTGGTACGACAAGGGAGAGTGCGGCAGCGGGGGAGGTGACTCCAAGGTCAGCCTCGATGTCACCACAATCGGGTACCATAGTGCAGAGTAATCGGCAAGGCTGTTACGGCAAATCAACCAGAACCAAACCAAATGTCTGCCCCCAACCAACCTGCTGCTGCCCCCAAGGCAGATTACCAAATTTACCCATAGTCTGACCAGACGGCTTACCAGCTCAGATCAAACTAAGGAGCGCTTGCTTAACCGACAGAAAAATATTTTGTGGATGTTGACTGTAATCCTCTACACAGAAAAAGAGTACAAATGAGACTTAAGACATATGTTTCCTAGTATTTGCTGGAAAATTGAAAAAGAAAAATGTAAACATGTGTTCCCTGCCGAGACTGAGCCTTGTTTATTCACCCTGACTCACATGTAGGACAGATCACCTAGTGTCAGATATTAAGGCTTTATTTAAGGTAGCTGTGATGAGTGTAGCCGACTTGGTCTAATTCAAGAAAAGACTTTGCCAGTGCCATTGAACTGAAAAGGCTTCCATTTAGGTGAAGTAGGTGAGGTGAGTTTCGCTAATCCTGTAAAACATGGCCACACTATTGCTTCACATCAATGACAGTGGCCCACAGCCCCATGAACTTAAAAGCGAATTCACCTTAAAGAAACTCTAAACGGCTGCTCAGCAGAGGCCGACAGGAAAGCAAGGGGAACAGCGGCGTCTTGAGGGGACTAAGCATTGCAGGCAAACGTGAGAAGTCTAATTAAACAAAAAGACTTTTTAATAGGAGATCTGATAAACAACCTGTGCTTTGGTTACACTACATGTGGTTCTAATTGAACACATTAATAACCCAGCTGTGACCCTTTTGACCATCAGATTGCTCCGTCTTTACATGTGGTTAAATGATGGATGACTTTTCCGTGGCAGCTGAGTGTAATGCCACTTAGACCTATGTGCCATTAAGCATTGTATTACTTTCACCAGATTACATAGACCATAAGGCATGAGCATTACATCTTTTAAAATGCAGGTTATTTTAATGACAGATGATGCTGTCAGTGCACATATGATGATATAAGTTTAGTAACTGGTGACATTATAGTCAACCTGCAAGATCCCATGAAGTGCAGATTGTGTCTGTACACTCTGTCATTTGTCATGGATTGGCTTGGACTACAATGAGCAGGTAAGCAGTAGCAATTCACTTTTGGAATCACCACAAGAGGCTTCATGGGGCATATATCAAATAAAGTTAAATAAGGGGTTTCATTACTGAAAAGTCTTGTTCGGAAGTCACATCTTTCTTCAATGTGTCGCTAACATCGCAATGTTCTGTAGACACTGAGATCAGCAAGCCTCAATGAGCTGCACAGAGCATTTGAAAGCGGCTGCCTCTTGTGGTGCCATCGATCTATTATCATGCACAGGTATGTACCATCTGTCTGTTTCCTGGCTTGTTCTGACTCTCCAGGACTCAGTGGAAAGGTCTGATTAGGTGGAAATAAAGCAGCCTGAAGCGCTGGGTTCCAAACAGTGAATCGCCTGGCCCCGTCCTGCTCACAACTACATGCTCCAGCCGACATCAGGAGATGCACATAGATGTGCACACAGCTGCATGCACACACAGTTAACACTGCTCTTTCTTGCCCTCAGGCACAACACAGCGCAGCCTAGATTGAGTTTCAGACACAGAGCATGTTACAGGGTAATTGCATTGTTAATCAATGTCTATCCAAGCCAAGACAATGGTATGGTCTTCACAGTCTGTTTCTCCAGATTGGCGATGAGGGATATATAGTGGTGTAATCTTCTCTCAGTGCATTATGCATTGCAGAGATCCCCCCGGGGGACGTTGTTTCCAGGGAGTAGTCAGGTCACTAATTTATCGATCCACTTTTTCTTTGCTTCCAATTTGCTTTTTGCTCTCACAGAGATTGACCCAAACAAATACAGTCATAATATGACTACAAAATGTGATCTTTATCGAGCTTTGCATTTCTTTTTCCCCCCCAAAGGAAATGTACCCAATAGAATATTATGCAAATTTATATTGACATACAATATTACAATATCATGATATAGCTTCTAGAAAAATCAAGCAGCAGGAAACAGCTGTGTCAAACGTCAGTTTGTACAGCAAATATGAGATGAGTTATTCCACTGACTCTTCTGAGCTTAGTCCTGCAGCACCATGCAGTTGAGTTGGGACACACTCATCTGACACTAATCTGGCATAATTGGAAGATAAGGTTTTCTTAGCGATGTGTCAGGATAGAACATGCGAGAATTAATTAGGCCTTCACTTTTGGGCACAGCTGCTTGAATAGGAAATGGGTTGCAATACGCCCAGAATTGACTGTTGTCACTGCAGTGACAGCAGCATAGGCCATCACAGGATTACACTGACACTGAACATGCAAAGGTAGTCATCGCTGCTGAGATTTTTCTGTTTGTTAAGACAACGCTCATGTTGGACCGAACTTGTTAGATGCTGCACTGAAAGCCTCTGCGACCACTCACCCCCAAAACCAATGCGCCTTGGTGCTTTTCTTTTGACGTTTACAGACTTGCAGATCGTACTTCGGGTACCTGCTTGTCGCCCTATGAACAGCGTCTGCCGATTACTCAAAGCGATATGGGTAGGTCCTGGCTTTAGACTAGGGGTTTAAAGGTAATAGGTAGAATGCCTGCTCTTTGTGATGTTGAATAGCCAGGTGCCCTGCTTTATCGCTTTGTGAAGTATGTAGTAGTTTAAAAGTTGAATAACATAAAATAACATAATATAATGTTATTTATGTTATTTCCCACGTGAAGAACTCCTGTAAACCTTGCAGTATTGAAACTCAGTGAACAAGGCATCTTAGACAAGCTGAAAAACAAATGGTGGTACGATAAGGGTGAATGTGGAACCAAGGACTCTGGAAGTAAGGTCAGTCGCTGCAGGTCTTTTTATACTGATTGCTAAAATGCATTTTGATCTAAATGTTCATATGCAAACATCTAAAGCACATATGCTCTCAGACATCCTGACATTAAACATTAAAAACTAGGTCTGCCCTACACATACCGTAGCACAGCATATATTTACACTTTGAACACAATGCATTACATTAACTTCACTGTTTTGTAGACAACTCTCTATTTTTTAAATTTGCTGCATGAGAACACACAATTTTTTATTCATACCATAAAGTTTTGAATTGAAACCATTATACTGCTGTTTTTGTTTTATTTTCTTCATTCAAACTTCTAGTTTATTGGTGGTCTTATTCATTGGTATGTGAAATAGTTTCTCTGGATTTCCCAAAGGCATCCTTATTCTGACAAAGTCCAAACTGACCTTTAAATACCATCTGAGCACTAAGTGGTCAAATGGTATTTAACAGTCATGGTTTGGAGAGAGTAAGGACCATTTTTTTAAACAGCTTTGATTAATGTAAAGATGCTGTTAGATTTATTTTTTTTAGGTTACAGAAAGGAAGAATTTACCATTTTTAGGACTACACAATGAACAGGGTTAGGTTTGAAATGCTAAAACTCACATACAAATGAATTTCAATATTAGTTTTTTTTTTTTTTTTTAATAGCAGCAAAATGGTTCAATTCACCTTCCATAGATTGCCACTTTGATTGTACAGATGCAGTGTTTTGGAGGTTAAGTTAAACAGCTATGATAGTGATCTGAGGACTGTAGACCTGTACGACCACGACCGCCTTCCGCTAGACGTGGGCTCTTAAAGAGACCATAAAATAGGCAAAAGATAGCAAGTCTCTCTACATTCACCATCCCAGCCCGTTAGAGCACAAATAACTTGAGACTAGAAACTAGATCCATTTGAGTTGTTCCAACTGTACTTATTTTTAGTTAGCTGTACCTCAGAGGGATTTGTGGACCAATTTAGCAACCTCCTCGAAGTTTCTGTGTAGTAATAGTGCAGGGTGTAAATACAGTGTAGGTTTTGTGTTAGTGTATATGAGGTCAGCCTCAAAGTGCCAATTAAAAGAAGTCTTAACAGCTGTCTTTACCTTCCCCAGGACAAGACAAGTGCACTAAGCCTGAGCAACGTGGCAGGAGTCTTCTATATTCTAGTCGGAGGGCTTGGCCTGGCTATGACCGTGGCTTTGATAGAGTTCTGCTATAAGTCACGGCAAGAAACCAAAAGACTGAAGCTGGCAAAGAATGCCCAAAACTTTAAGCCAGCCCCTCCAGCAAACACCCAGAATTTTGCCACGTACCGTGAAGGCTACAATGTCTATGGGACAGAGAGTGTAAAAATCTAAAGGGTATGTCTTTTATTGTGGCTTCCAAACTGCATGAGTATGAATGTAACTTATTCATACACTTAGAATATAAAAGATGGATGCTTCCAGGTCTGAAAAGTGAAGCCAACGCTCAAGTGTTTTAAACCTGCAATACTTTTTAATGGCCAGCAGGGGGCGAGTGCTCTTGCAAAGCATATTCAGATTGCAAGAGGAGACACTCTCAGTAAACACTTTCCTGATTACATTTTAGTTTCAAATCTTATGGAATAAATAAATATGTTTTTTTTTTAAATTAGAATCCAAAAAAAGGAGAATAAAGCAGTGTCTGAGTCTGCAGCGTTGCTCAGTTTTTCAGTTATCCCCCTTGCACTTCACGTGCAGTATTGAACCAGGAAGATGGCGAAGTAAATGCTCAGCTGGAAAATTTGCAGGACTTCCGCAATTAATGCAGTGATGTCACATGGACTATATCCATCTTTTATATACAGTTTGTGTCTTTAACACTTTGAAATTAAATCATAGCTCTTTTCATAATGTTGTTGATTATTAAGGTTAGTATCTAAAGTTAACTGAACTTTTTCTCACGTTTATCTAACCTGTGGCAGCTGGTTTAATGTTTCCAGAATAGATGAGCCTGAAGTAATTAGTTTCTTCAGCTCAGTTAACTCACTTTTCTGAGGCAGCTGGGGAATCTTTGTTTCTGAGTCAAGGAGCCTGAAATTACACACACACACACACACACACACACAAACAGTTTTTCATTTGACTTTCTTTTGCACATCTTTTGGCTCCACACAGGTGAAGTGTTTCGATTACCGCTGGTGATGCTGGATGGAAACTGCCACTCTGTGTGACCCCGACACTCCGTGGTTGGCGTCCTGGAGGCAACAGCCTTTTTTGTCACCAACTTGGACACAAGCCTACAAGTCAAAAAGTGCTCATTTTGGGTTGTGAACCCGTCACACTAACAGAGGGCAATGTTGCAACAGGACTTTTGCTTCTGGAAACATGGGATTTGCCTCTCGTAGTGCCTTATGGAGCATTTCTGCATCATGGCAATGCAATTAAAAATTTAATTCACTTGAAAATGGAAAGAAAAAAATCTAAAATCTGTGGAAGTAGGGCAAAACATTGTTTCAAATGACAAATGAACTGTTGTAATTTCAGTTGTTTTCTATTTTAAAGAAGAAGAAGAAAAAGCCATGATTTGAAATCAAAATCCTGGATTACTTATTTAGTCATTTGAATCCTTTACAGACATATTTTTGTGGTGAAATCTTAAGTTGGATAAATGTTATATTTAGTGAAGTAAAGTCATTTTCTTGTTTTACTATAAGGCTATTTTCAGTGTATGAGAATATCTAGGACAAGCATCAGACACTAGGGTTAAGAATCAATTTAACTGACAATAGTGAATCCAGGTTTTTACTCAGAAAATATCAATAATGTGAAATTAGTGGTCATCTTGAACAGCTTTAGGTGGTGTTATTTACAAAGCCAGCTGGACGTCATATACGACTGAATCTGTTTTAGATGCTTGTTTTTAATCAACCGTGTGAGACTGCGTTTCTTTCAGCTGCCACTGTTGGAAACGAAGCAGTTCTTTTATTGAAATGAGATCCGCATTTAATCACTTAGTGCCATACTGTTGAAATCGAAAGAATCATAAATACTTTAGAGACTAGGAAAGAGACCCCTTTTTATGTGACAGAACATTCAAATGGTTTAACCGAGCTTATGGTTTACACTTTGTACACACTTTAGAAGCTGTTCTCATGTAAGCGCAGTATCTGCAACTGTGATTCTCGACATTTTTTTTTTCTTTTGGTAAATGATAACACACCATAGCTTCTTTGGTCGTGACAAGCTTTCTGTGTCTATGCATTATGCAGAAGGGGTGAAGCTGTACATTGAGGGAAGAGCAAAGAATGAAACATTTGTCTGTTTGTATAAGTGAAATTTTATATACTGAAGGGGGGGAAAAAAACCTACAACCGCTACAAACGATGTATGCCTACATTTGTTTAGTATATCAGACTTTCTCATCCTTTTCTCCCCAGAAAAAAAAAGTGCATGTGAATTTGGTGATAGTTTTAAACAAATTGCAAATCAAAATCGACCCTGGTTTAGTCAGTGTCTATTAATGACATTTGATTTGGTTTTAGTTTTTCCAGTTCATTTGTAACAGTACCTCAACCATGAGAGTTGCATGTATGGACACAGTGAACCTCTGTGGAGAGGTCATGTACAAAGGATTTTATTACATTTCCTTAATAAAAGCAGGTTTATATTCACATATTTTGAATGTTTCTGATTACTCTAGAGCAAAACAAGATGTGCATGTGCAGAACTCTCGAGCCATCCCTCATTTCTTTATATTTTGACAGGAAAATGCAAGCTTTGTGGGAATCCCCTTGTTGATGCAAAAATACTATTTTAGGCCTGTGGAATTTGACATTTTTCATTAAGAAATGGGAACAAATTATGTATTTTTATAACAGGCTGCTGGTAACAAAGTGCCTATTGATACAAGTTAAAATTGGTTCTTTGCCAAACTGCCAGTTTGGTGTAGACACGATTCATGCTTTGATTTAGGTCTTTTTTTTTTAATACTTGAATGATTCATGTCAGTGTTAAGTGACTTAAATAAATCAATTT
>VUQJ01044994.1:0-11533 GCA_015108635.1 Andinoacara biseriatus | reverse complement strand
ATTTGTTCTTAATATTACACACATTTAGCATGTTATGCTGCTCACGGTTGTTGAATATATTTCTTTAAATGGTATCTTTTGTTAAATTTCTATTACACAATAATCACTCTTGCACCTGACAAAGTATGAAAAACTAAAACTAACAAAAACTAAACTAAAACATTAGCATTAAACTGAGCAGCCATAAACATTAAACCAAAAATTAAAAACTAATAAAAACAAGCAAAACCACTCTGATAACTAAAATTATAATGTAAAATTCAAACCTATAATAACTATGACACACACACACACATACACACACACACAACAACAACAACAAAACAACAACAACAATGGTGTAAAAGAAGAAGAACTCCCTTTTAACAGGAGGGACAGCCATCTGCTGCAGCCAGTTGGGGGGAAAATGGTGAAAATCTGACAAAAACAATATGGGAAAAAGAAAAACTGTAATGACATGCAATGGTATAAATGTATGAGGAGATTAAAGAGGGAAGTGAAGAAGAAATGCTCAGTGTAGTGTGGAATCTACTCAGGAGTCTGACTCTAAAGCAGCACTAAGGGATGTTTCAGATTTATGTGAGCCACCCCTAAATATAGGTGACTTTGTCAACAAGGAACTTAAACTCAATCTTAAAAGTAAAGAGGGTGTCTGTGTACCAAATCTAAATTCTAAATATGGTTTCACAGGAGAAGAGCCTGATAGTTGAGGGATCTTCCTCCTATTCTACTTTTGGAAACTCTACTTTTGGAAATGACAAGTAATCCAGCAGTCTGAGAGCGAAGTTCTCAAATGGGTGATACGGTACTATGAGATCTTTAAGATATGAATGGGCCTGATTATTTCAGAGCTTGTATGTGAGAAGGATTGTAAATTCAATTCTGTATTTAACAGGGAACCAATGAAGAGAAGCTAAAATGGGAGAAATATGATCTCTTTCTAGTCTCCATTATTAGTCTCATAAATCTTCACATGCACCACTGCTTGATTGCTCCCCTGGAGGAAGACTGAAGGAGGGAACAGAGGCCTTTATTATTTTTAGCCCAACACAATCAGTGACAACCTCTGGTAGTGTAACACAAGCCCATGGTGTGAAGCTGACAGGTTTATCTCGCTGTAGTACTGCCGCACTTGAAAGTCTTTGCTCTGCTTTTTTGACACTTGATGTATTTTTGGCCTGGAGAGTTTTCACACTTGAGTGTTTGTGTTGTCACATGCAGATGCCCGTCTGGGCCCACATGAATATAAGATCTAAGCCTCGTGGCTTTGCATAGAGTGTGTGCTATAACAGTCATGGCTGTTGAGGATTTTCAATTATCCCACAGGCCAAGGAAGCAGCAGCCAAATCAGCCTCCATCCATAAGTCTGCGTGATTGACAGCTCAGCTTTTGGCTCACAGTCATTCCCAAACAAGGGAGCTGTAAAGAGAAACTCGGTTTTAAAATGTATATTTTGCACAAGGAGAAAAAGTTTTAATACCAGCAGACCCTGATACTTAACTCCAAATCTACACATGTCAGGTTAAGAACGTGTCTTATGACATAAAAATGTTATTGGTTTGTTTTTTTTGTTTTTTGTTTTGTGGGGTTAGAGCAGATGGAATGGAGAGGGATAGCAATCAACGCAGACTTTCAAAAGAGTTTAGAGAGATGAAAGCTATAACCTGGGGTGACATTACTGAGATGCTTTTGTAGCTGCAGCTGATTTAAGGACGGTACTAGGAAGGCAGTCTTCCTGTTGAAACCTAAGAACGGCTCATTTTTACTTGGTTTCTGCGCATTTATTCATCAAACAGGAATGACACAAAAACAGCGGAATAAGGACTTCAATTATTAAATTTAATTGGACATTATCACACAGATTACAGAGTAATCTGGTCCAGGCTTCGTACCATGGCTCAGGTGCACAGAACCAGAGCACGAAGCCTGACCAAAGCCTGACCTGAGCTTACATCATTATACAAAACCAGATATAGAAAACAGAGAATTTCAACAGCTGGGTGTTCGGAGTCTCTCTGTTCATGATTGTTTAGTCTCTGTAAGTGACTGATCGTTGGCCAGACAGAGAACACAAAGTTCCTGATGGCACCAACCTTGGTCCTGCATTTTATCAAACAACACTTTATTTTACATCTGAACACATTCTTAAACACAAAAATGTAAGAGCAAAGGTTTTAACGCACATATATGTTGCTGTTTTCATAAACTTACCTCCATCATTACCCACTGAAGATACAAAGTTGCTTGAAATTAGACTCATTCACATTTTTCACAATTTATTTCGGGGATATCTTATGTACATAAGTAATAGGGCCCTTAAATCAGTGCTTTCAGGCAACTGTGGCTAAGAAGTTAGCATGCGTCATCTACCAAGTGGAAGGTCGGCAGATCGATTTCCAGACCACTCCAGTCTGCATGTTGAAGCACCCTTGGGCAAGCCAAGCCAATTTATTTATAAAGCACTTTAAAACAGCAAGCACTGAGCAAAGTGCTGAACAGGAAAAGATAAAACAAGGCACAAACGTAAAAGTCAAGCCCCAAAATAAGAACATCAATAAAATATAAAAATAAATAAGAGTATCAATAAAATCTAAATAAAAGAGCAACAGTGAAATATAAAAATAGAAATTATACAATCAAAAGTCAGGATAAAATTAGACTAAGAAAATAAATAAGTAAGAAATAAATACTCAGCAATACAAACATCGCAAGCTTGGTTGAACGCCAGGTGAAAAGGTGGGTCCTGAGATAAGATTTAAATATGGATAGTGAGGAGGCCTGTTTGATGTGTATGGGCAGCAAGTTCCACAACCTGGGAGCTGCCACAGCGAACACTCTGTCCCCCGACCCTTTGATTAGTACTCAGCACGACCAAGAGCAGTTGGTCAGCAGATCTGAGCGGTAAGGGGAATTTTGGGTGCAGCAACTCCGCATGGTAGGGTGGTACAAGGCCATTCAAAGACTTAAAAACAAATAAAAGAATTTTAAAATGAACTCTAAAATAAACAGAAGCCAGTGTAGTGAAGATAAAACTGGAGTGATGTGTACCCTCTTATGCGTTTCAGTCAATAGCTGTGCAGCAGCATTTTGTACCAGCAGAAGATGAGACAATAAGGACTAATTAATGCCAAAATACAAAGAATTACAGTAATCCAGCCTGATTGTAACAAAGGCATGGATCACTGCATTAAAGTGATCTTTTGACAAGATATGTTTTATTTTGGCAAGCTGTCTCAGGTGAAAGAAACTAGATTTCACCACTGCATTAATCTGACCCTCCGACTTAAGGTTTTCATCCATTTTAAACACCCAAATTTGTAACTGTGGGCTAAGCATACTAAGATAAAGAACTCAGATCCACAGGAATTAACCCCAATGATGCGCGGACAAAAAAGCATGAGCTCCGTCTTTTTATCATTAAGATTAAAAAAATTTGAAGCCATCCAAGCTTTGATGTCATCAAGACACTTGATTAGAGTCTGGATGGAGTTTGCATCATTTTGTTTTAGAGGCATAGCAGTGGAAAGCAATTTTATGCTTCCTGAGGATGGAATCAAGGGGGAGCAAATACAGGGAGAACAGTAGTGGTCCAAGGATTGAGCCCTGGGGCACCCCACATGACAGAGGTGCAGAGTATGACCTAAAATCGTTTAGGCCACCAGAAAATGTTCTCTGTGTCAAATATGACTTAAACGACTCCAGAGCTGTGCCCTAAATACCCACCCAATATTCTAAACAAGAAATTAAAATGTTATGGTCCACTGTGTCAAAAGCAGCCGTTAGGTCTAAAAGAAGTAAAATCACATAGTCTCCTGCATCTGTAGTTAGGAAAATGTTATTAGCAAAGCAGACTCCATGCTATGGAGAGGCTTAAAACCAGACTGAAAAGTCTCAAGGATATCACTTTAATCTAAAAAAGCTTTCAGTTGGCTATAAATGACTTTTTCCAAGATTTTTGAAAGAAAAGGGAGCCTAGACATTGGCCTAAAATTTGACAATACAGTGGAATCTAATCCAGGTTTTTTAATCAATGGCAATACTGTCACATGCTTAAATGATTGAGGAACCACCCTAGAGTACTCGCTGCTGTTAATAAGAGCAAGAACAGCGGGGCCTAATACTGGAAAAACCTCTTTCAAAAATCGAGGTGGAATGACATCAATCAGGGAGCCTGAGGGTTTTAAGAGGCCGGCAATCTTGGATAAAGAGGAAAGAGTGATCGGTGCAAACTGGTGCAAAGCAGCAGGATAGCAGGGAACAGAGACTGAAGGGTTGCAAACAGGAGTTGATATGAGAGCCCTGACATTTTCTACTTTTGCCACAAAGAAATCCCGAAATTTCTCACAAGCCTCAGTTGAAGGCTCGATGCCAGTAGATTGAGGGGCGTTCAAAACAGTATTTATAGTCAAAGGTCAAAGAAATCTTTATTATCCCCAGGGGGCAAAAGGTTTTGCAGCTGGCAGTAACAATAACAATAAAGCAAATAACAATAGAAACAACAAAACACAACCACAATCACACATACATGAGAAGAATAAATTATAAATGAATGAAAACAAGTATCAAACACTACACGAGGCTTGTGACTGTTTGCCACAATAATATTTGACAGGTGCTCTCGTTTGGCCTCTTTCACGGTTGCCTAATAGTGATGGCAACAGTCCTTTAATATTTGAAAAGACACCTGCAGCTTGTCCTTTTTCCATTTTCGTTCAGCCTTTCGGCATTCACGTCTGACAGCACAGGTAGAGTTGTTCAGCCGTGGCTCAAATTTAGTTCTAGACCACCTAAATTCTACTGGAGCCATCGTATCAAAAACAGACTGGCAGGTGGAGTAAAACCAGGAGGTGAGCACCTCTGTATTAGAAGACTCAGGAATGTCACAGTTTAAATTAAAGAGAGTGGAAAAATGTGCTGCAGTGGAGGAGTTAAAAACACGACAGTGCCGCACCGGAGCGCGAGGTTTAACAATGTTACAAGGCAAAGCAAGGTCAAATAACACAGGCTTATGGTCTGAAAACACTGTATCACAAATCATCAAATCAGAAATCAATAAACCGTACGATAAAACAAGGTCCAGTGTGTGTCCATGTTCCTGTGTGAGGACATTGCCATTGAATAAGCTTAAAAGAGTCCACTAAATTTAAAAAGTCAAAAAACCATTGGCTTGTCGGGACAGCACACATTTATATTAAAATCCCAGATAAAAAGGGCTTGGTCATAATTAGCCATAAATTCAGACAGCAATTCAGAAAAATCATTTATAAAATTCTTGTTGTATTTAGGTGGCCTGTAACTGGGTGAGAGTGACCCAGCTCAAATAAACTCAGTTCAAAGCTGGAATACAAAGCTGAAGGAGAAAGCGGCTTACATTTATAAATATTCCAAAAGAGAGCCGCTATTCCTCCTCCATGGCCTGATGTCCAAGGAGAGTTAAAATCGCCACAGCCAGGCGGTAAAAGCTCACAAAAGACGCTGGACCCACCAGTGTTCACCCGGGTCTCAGTCACACAGAGAAAGTCCAGTAACTCGGAGGTAAAGGAGTCCTTAGGAATAAAAGTTTTGTTTGAGAGGGATCTAGCATTCACCAGACCAAACCTGAAAAGAGTCACTGGGACTGGGGCGCCGCTGCAGATGTCCCGGCGAAGAGTCTGCAGGTTCCTCTGATTTACTCCAGTCTCCAGTCCCCGCAAGATGTGTTACAGGATGCCTTTAGCCATACCAATCTACTGCTGCGTCTCCCACAGGAACGGTGGTGCTTCCTCTGCAAAAGCAGAGCCCGTGCTCTGAAAAGGTAATCTAGGATCTCTGACAGGAATGGAGGTCACCATGAAAAGACTTCTGCTAGAAGTCGGAAATCCAGGAATGATCATAGACCAGTAAGGCATCTACGTAGATATTTTAGGTAATAAACATCGATAGCAGCACCAACGCAAGCAGAGTAGGTAGTGACAGACGGCAAGCCAAGCATACCGGCGCTATCTAGTGCAACTTTCTCGTCCGGGTGCAGCTTAAGGCCTGCTGCCCTCACTCTCTCCATCACCTGTCACAGGTTATCCAAGGTGGTTTCAAAAGAGGTCCCATGCACCAGGAGGTCATCCAGGTAGACCAGACACTGCTGTCTTGGGACACCAGCCAGCACACTGTCCATAAGTCTGTCAAAGGTGGCTGGAGCGTTGCACAGGCCAAAGCTCAGGACTCTGAACTGCCACAGTCCCCTGTTTGTGCAAAAAGCTGTCTTTGGTCTGGAAACTGGGGACAGTGGCACCTGCCAGTAACCACTTCGCAGGTCCAGGGTTGAGAACCAAGAAGATCTTCCCACCAGGTCGAGAGACTCTTCGATTCTGGAAAGGGGATAGGAGTTATTTTTAGTAACTTTATTAAGTGGCCTGTAATCCATGCAGAAGCATATTCATGGACTGTTCATCTTGGGCACCATCACTACAGCAGATTTCCAGGGACTTTCAGATGGCTCTATGATGCCCATCTTTAGCATCTCACACAGTTCTCGGTCAGCAGCCCCCTGATGAGCCAGAGGAAGACAATGAGGGTGCACTTTAACAAAACGAGCATCCCCAGTGTCGATAAAGTGTTCCACCAAGTGTGTCAGCCTACATAACACTCTGTAAGGGCAAAAATGTCTTTAAAGTCCAGTAGCACCTGCCACAGACATCCTTGCTACTGCTGAGTCAGGCCCTCACAGGTCCTGAACCAGACATTCCTCACTGACAGCCTCTTCTCTTCATCAGTACACTGTCCAACTAGTGGTAATACAGGGGACTCCGAGGTGCAAGCAGCTATTACAGCAGGAGATGGGTCTGGAGATGGGGATTTAAGCTGCATCCTCTCTCCTTCTGGGAGTAATAGACAGCCTTTTCTGAGGTCCAGCACACCATCAATGGCTTGTAAAAAGTCCAGCCCCAAGATGCAGACATCCTGGACGTCATGCACCCAGGCAGCAAAAGGCATGGTTAGGTCTCCAACCTTAAACTGGAAAATCCCCCTCCCTTTTATGGGGGCCAGGTCACCAGTCACTGTCTTAACCCTTTATCGCCAGGCGATTGCCACTGAAGCGCCCGTTACTTGCCTTCAATAACGGCGATTGAGATGTAGCATATCGGTGCGGAGTCGGCTGATCAAAAGAACTTTGATGGAAATGCACAATGTAGCCACAATGTAACAATTATTTTGTCAGTTATTTAATTGGTTACTATTTTCATTAAATTTATACATGATATTCTCTATTCACATTACTCCCCTATAAATTTGTTTAAGTTTCATTTACAGAAGTCATTTGCTGCCTTTGTTGTTAGATAAGTTAAATTACATTTAGGTAGCCAGTCATGTTATACAGATTGCTTTAAGGCAGGGCTGCTCAAGTCCAGGCCTTGAGAGCCCCTGTCCTGCAGGTTTTAGATGTGTCCCTGATCCAACACACCTGACTCAAATAGAGAAGTCAATAGCAAGTTCTCCAGAGTCCTGCTAATGACGTCTCTATTTGACTCAGGTGTGTTGCAGCAGAGACACATCTAAAACCTGCAGGACAGGGGCTCTCGAGGTCTGGACTTGAGCAGCCCTGCTTTAAGGTACGACTCTTGGTTGTTCACTTAAAACAAACATCCTTTAAATACTGCTGAAGATGGCTTTTCAGAAGGGTATTCTCTCTATTCAAAAGTTTCAAATAATCCAGCACTTTTTTTCTAGAGCAATGAA
This sequence comes from Andinoacara biseriatus, assembly GCA_015108635.1. Lineage (NCBI taxonomy): Eukaryota > Metazoa > Chordata > Actinopteri > Cichliformes > Cichlidae > Andinoacara > Andinoacara biseriatus. Next base: position 3,820 of record VUQJ01044994.1, on the reverse strand, counting down.
GATACCTCAGATGGGTCAACAGATGAGAGCAATCACACTGACTACAATGATGTTGATTATAGACCTGACATTTCTGGAACTTGCTCTGATCACAGCGTATCTTTGACCGGTCAAGACAAACTTAGAGAGGTCACCATTTCCCCAATTAATGTCAGGGATGGGGAAATATCCAGACAACAAAAGCTGCTCAAGAGTCATCTCAGAGAGAGAAAGTTGCATGGAGAAAGACCATGCAGTAAAGAGGAAGAATCATCCAGCCCAAGTAAAAAGAAAAAGACTGTCAGCCCACGGAAAAAAAGGAAGACACTACCCCACAGAGAGAAAGAAAAGTTTTGACAGTCACCCCAGAGAAAGACAGCAGCTCCATAGTCAGCCCAGTAAAAGTTCCATTGACATACTGTGGACTATAAATACTTGAGTGTCGAGTATGTGACAAGAGGTACTACTGCTGTTTTGCTCCAAGCCAAAATCAAAGATTTCACGACACTTTCAAAAACTGTTCATCAGGATAAGCCAGATGTTGCAAAAAAGGCACCGGACATCTTGTTGCACATTATCGAACAAAGGAGGTCAGACATGTTAAAGATTTTATTCACTGTGCGCACTGTCAGGGACCTTACTCAAAAATATCATTATGGAAACATATCAAAGTCTGTCCAGAGAAGATAAGAGAGGATGACCCCCAAGTTGCTGGGTTGAATGCTTTTTACGCTCGCTTCCAGGCCTCAAACTCTACCACCCTCTCCCAACTCAAGCCCTCCCCTGACGAACCTCCAGCCATCAGAGTAACAACTGCAGAGATGAGGAGAACACTTCAGATGTCAACCCCCAGAAGGCCTCCGGTCCAGATGGGGTCACAGGCAGAGATCTTAGAGACTGTGCACAACAGCTGTCTGAGGTCCTGACAGACATATTTTAAACCTCGCTGCCCCAAGCCAGAGTCCAATCATGCCTTACGACATCAACCACCATCCCAATGCCAAGAACGTCCTCAACGTTGTGCCTCACTACATTGCACTCACCATGAGTGTCACCATGAAGTACTTGAAGGGGGTTGGTAACCTGTAGGCCACAGAGGGTCAAAATCAGCAGCAACACATCCTCCTCCATCATCCTGAACACTGGCTTCCCACAGGGCTGTGTGCTCAGCCCACTGTTGTACACACTAATGACTTACGACTACACAGTTCAGTACCAGAACAGCCTTGTAGTGAATTTTGCAGATGACAGAGTGGTGGCTGCACCACCACCACAGCTGTAATAAAGAAAGCCCACCAAGGCTTGTACTTCCTGAGGAAGATAAAGAGGGCAGGCCTAAAGACACATCCGGTATTTCTACAGTGTGTGGTGGAGAGTATCATCACACTGGGTGCACAGTGGCAGAGAAGGAGGCACTGCAGAGAGCGGTTAAGTCTGCACAGAGAATCATTGGGTGCAGCTTACCATTGATCAAGTACTTGACTGAGGAACTACATTTTGTTCCCATGATATCTCATAGTCTGAATGATACTGGCGCTGAGTCTGTGCTTGAAGTTGGAAGACCAAGAGTTCAATTCCTGTCTGCTCTTACCACCCCCATTGGTCTTGAAGTTAGTGAAAGTCTACAGACGAGTCTTACCAAATGAATTATGATGAAGTGTCCCGGGTTGTTCAGAATGACAGATGCATCCTGAAACTAAAACAATATATGTTCAGCGAAGTGAAGAACAAAGGGAACAATTATGATGACTATATATGTCAAAAAATTAAAGAAGCTGGAACAATGGTCCTTGTAGTTCAAAAGGCTACACCTTGGAGTGGAAGACTTCTTTATTCCTAATAACTTTCCATATGTTCTATTGGCAGAAAAGAAGGCAGCAGGATATGATCCTAAAACAAACACATATTAAACCCCATCTTTAGCTCTTAAGCTTTGCCACACTCTAAAGTAAATATCCAGTATTGAGAGCAATGCTTCGATGCTTGATGATTACATCATAGCAAAATATGCTAAAAGGTGCAGGGCTATACATGACAGCAGATGGGAAGAGTTCATCTCCTCTGGCACACTCAGCTCTCCTGGGGAAGTGGAATCTACAACAGGTGTTACCATTTACCCAAGATGTGAAGTTGTTGAACCTGTAATTTATTCATGTTTGCAAGACCAAGAAGCCTACAAAGGGGTAGAGTGCCTTCAAAAATATGGCAAACTCTGTGTTGCCAAACACCCTGAAGGACTGCCTTCAACAATGCTTCGAAAACACATTGCAACAATGTCACAGGTCTTGAACCTTTTGGAGAATAAGTCTGACCAACTCGTTGACTTCTGTATCCACAGACATTTCTATAGGCAGCAGCTTGCTAGAATGAGCAAAGTGCCGCTGTATATAGAGGGGGGACTATGCCACAATTCAAAGGAATGACACTTGATGACATTGACCCTGAAAGTTGGAGCTTGTTCTGATATTTTAGTCAATTTGCAACACACGTGAGGACGCCTTATACTGGATTCTGCATGTGAGAGTCAGTGTTGTTCTGCTTATTTAATTAGCTTATTTCCTTCCTGTCTTGTGCTTTGCCAGGGAAGGTGCCATACTGCAGTGAAGAAGAGGAGGCTTCAAGTGCTACATCAGGCGAGGAAGGTGAGTGCCCCAGCACTGACATGTACCAAATTCATGCGGACATGGACACACTTGCTTCTTTAGACCCACCACCTCCTGCTACTCTTCCTATACAAGGTTAAAATTTACATCATGTGACACAGAATGATGATTTATTGTGTTCAATGTCTTCAGGACATGAGACCCTTTCTACATTAGTCTTAGAGAAGGGCATGAATGTTTTAGTCAAAACATCTATGACTTTAATACTGCAAGCAACATTGCATCTGACTACCAAACATCAAATAGAACCACAACAGCCAATTATGTAGTGGGTCAGATGACTTATCGCCAAATTTTTCATTTGCTTTGTTATGTTATTTTCCTCAGATTACTGTCAATTCTATGATATTCCATGTTTAACAATAGATTCAGTTTTTATAAGCCAATTTTGTAGGTTCCATCTGTAATTCTGTGCTTACGGAAATCATAATAGAGCCCTACTGATAATGGCTTCAAAAGTTTGGACACAGTGGGTGTAATTGTGTCCAAACTTTTGACTGATGGTGTAAAATTGCATTTTCTTTCTTTACAGAATGAGCAGAAAAGTGCAGACACAAATGGAACACAGAAAAAGTTAATGCTGTCGAGAAACACCTGATGAAGTTCACCAGAACATTCCCTGTTCCAGCAAAGCATGACTGGATGACTAAAGGGAAACACTGGCGCTAAAGGATCGAACATGCACAGACTTGAAAAACTATGTAAGAAACAGAATCACGACCCTAAAGAGACAGACAAGCATTTAAGTAAGGACTTTGCTGTCTGCCATATTTTGTAGTATCCATGTCCTAAACAAAGTAAATCACATTAGCATTACAGTCATTAATTCAATTTTCAATTCAATTTTATTTATACAGCGCCAATTCACAACAAACAGTCGCCTCAAGGCGCTTTGTATTGTAAGGTAAAGGTAAAGACCCAACAATACTGCAGAGAAAAACCCAACAGTCAAACGACCCCCTATGAGCAAGCACTTGGCGACGGTGGGAAGGAAAAACTCCCTTTTAACAGGAAGAAACCTCCAGCAGAACCAGGCTCAGGGAGGGGCAGTCATCTGCCGCGACCGGTTGGGGCTGAGGGGAGAGAGAGAGCGGACAAAAAACATGCTGTGGAAGAGACACAGAGAATGATTAAACACAGAGTGAAGTATGAACACAGTAAAAAGAAGCAGTGAATTA
>VUQJ01044990.1:7414-20049 GCA_015108635.1 Andinoacara biseriatus | reverse complement strand
TATTGTCAGGCTGATGAGGAAGTGATCAAAATAAAGCTGTTCAGACTGTTTGTCTGAAAACAAAGAAGCACTGTACTGTGATCGAAAGGCACAGCAACATTTCCCTCCAGGATTCTGTCTTTTAACATACCACAGTCTTCTTGGTCTCCTGGAAAATGTGGGTTAATCTGTTGCAGAGGAGCAAGGTGGGAAATTGCTTCATTTGTCAGGAAAACATTTATGAGTTTTAAGCTCATACTTCCATTTTTCCCCCCCATTGTATCGATCCATTTTGTACCATCTGCAAGCTTTGTGAATGGATTGAGCTACCATGCAAACAGAGAATTTGGTGTCCCAACATCAGCGGGTTGATCAATGGCAGAGGCAGCCCGGGTCAACAGTTTCGATGCCTGTGTTTACTGAGGCAAGGTATTGAAAAAGAGACGGGCTGGTGGAGTACAGGGTGCAAACTAGAATCAATAGAACAGCTATCATCATTTGCAGGGTTTATTAATGGCTTTGCCCCTAGCTGGGAAAGAGAATAACACTCACTTGCATTTGGGCAAGCAGCACTTCAGCGTTTATGCATCTGGCTTCCTATCAATCATCGCAGTGTAAGTTGCTCTCAGCAATGGTCTGGCTACCTCAACTCACCCAATGAAAACGCCCCCCTCAATCATGTAATGAATGGCATCAATTATGAGACCAAGCTGCCAAGATATACAAATGATTCAGAATGGGTCAAAGTCTAAAGGCAGGCAAAAGTAACTGTGCAAGGCATAGTTTAATTTACTTTCTTTCACTCGGCTACTGGCTGCAGCTCAATAGAGTTTTCCTGCATTTTAAAAGGTGTCTTCCTGTTTGTGGGTGACAAATGCATCACTCACACTGGATACAGCCATAAGACAATGAGTGTTTTCACCAATAGGTGGATCCTGTCCTGGTGAGGAAATTTCCCTTCAGCAAAAAGCATTCCTGCTCAGTCTACAAAACATGTCATTGCCTACATCAGACAGCAAAAAAAGCACATGGTGGTTTTCATGGCAGATGAATTGTTCCTACAGGATGTGGCAGCACTAAAGGGAGTGTGTTCAGTCAAATATGCCGGTGTAAAGCGAATGAACAAATCCATTTTTCCTACTGTCAAATAAAACTATTCAGTGCTGGTAATAGATGAAAAAAAATAAGACAAAAGATCTGGTATTTTAGAGTTCAGAGGAAAAAAAATTAAAGGGATTTATTATTAATATAGAAGAAGAGATATGATTAAAAATGTATTCAAACAGTGTAGTTAAATCTATATGACACAAAGTAAAAGCAATGGCACAAACCTATAATAGAATAATGTGGGAATTTCAAGCGAAACGAATGATGGAAAGAATATTGAAAGTTATCCACTCTTCAGTCCCTACACAGATTAGAGTGTGGCACTTGCCTTAAGGTACGTTACTGTGTCCGTGGGATTAGCCTACTTTTAATGGAGCTCCCACTACACTGACCCTGAGACTTGAAATTGTATCCTTGCTTGACAAAGTCTCCTCCACGGGCCAGCTAACCACATCTAAGATTACCATATCTGGACCCAATGCTCTGAAGTGTACCGACATGAATAGCAGAGCAGAGATCTAGGAGTGATCCCCCCGCTTCTTTCTTTTACAGTCATCTTCTTGCTGCAGTGCAATCATTCCCTTGTCTGAGACTTCACTAAATCTGCTGTACCTGCAGCAGAATGATGATGCAAGAATATATTTAGCAGTCCAAAAGAAGTCTTTAAAGGTGTATTCATTTAGTAACACTGTCATTCCAATCATTTGACAAGGCACACAAGACAACGACTTTAATTAAGGATGGCAGATAACATGATAAAATAAAATTGTGGCTCTTTGATTCAAATATCTTTCATAGTATAAGAACTTGCTTTCATTCAAATAATTTGGGATAATTGGAGTCATATGTTATGCATTTTATGTTTTGGCCTGTACTTTTCCATCAAGTGTTCTTTTATTGTAAGACTGCAGGATGAACAATGTGTGCACTCGCCTGTGAATTCTCCACAGAATTCCTGACAAGGCTTGAAAGATAGAGCAGGCATGAAATACTCAGATCTCAATGTGTTTGACTGTGAAAGTGGAATAGTTGTCTCTGCATGCAAAGACGTAATCCTTTTGTTGCTGCTGCTTATAAAGGGCAATTCCGCTTATTTGTCACTTAGTGTAAATTTTGTTTTGCATGTTCTCTGCAAACACTATTTGCAAATATTGTAGAGTGCAATAAAAGTATTACATTTGCGAGAAGGGTGGCATTAAAAACATTATGTCCAAAGAGCAAAGCTGACTTCATAGGTTAGTAGATTTGACTAATATTTAGGAAGACACTGCACATATTTAATTCCCCATTTTTAACAAAGCCTCTGAAAATCTGTTTTGCTCATTAGTTAATCCAAATTATCTCTGAATACAATGCTCATCCACTTATCCCCTTCAGTCATAATATTTATATTTACAACTTTATGCATACTAAACACAAATTAGCACATGAAAATAAACTGGGCTGCCTCAGTGGTTGATATGCCATGACTTTAGGAAAACATAAAAAAAAATCTTCCAGTAGGGAACCCTGAGGCCCCCGGCAAATTAAAGTCACATTATTATCTAACTTTATTCATATTGTTTATACCATAAGAAATGAGTGGATTTTTGTCTGTAAGGAACGGGTGAGACATTTATGACTGAGGGCACTTGCTGATGTGAAGTGCAAAAGAAATAAATTAATTAATCAAGTGGGGTACAGCAGTAGCCCCGAGGTTAAAGAATCCAGCTCGTAACAGAAAGTTCCCCTGTTTGAAGACCTACTTGAGCTGGAAGAGGCTATAGGGGACTTGATTGACTTTGTAACTGCTGTCAGCATGTGCTTGAGCCAAGGGACTGAAGCCAGGTTCTTTAGCCCTGGAGGTAAGGCAGGTATAACATTATTACAGTAAACCATATGCATGTATAAAATTTAAGCTGTCGGCATGCTGTAAAGCCATTCCAATGCCTGTGTAGTTGACTCAGCGGAGATGCACCGTGGAGGTATTGGACAGCTCCCATGTGCAAATGTGTGAAAGTCTGCATACCTGGAGTCAAGTGAGTTGTATTTATGCAGGCCAAAATTATGAATCAGCCTTTGAAAGACTTTGAAATCTGTACAACATCCTTGGCATTCTCGATCATTAGGCCCTGGATTCAGATAAAAGAAAATTCCAAGGAAAACCCTACAATGCAAAAAGAAGAAGAAGAAGAAGAGCAACATGTCAGACAAGCAGTAATGTTGTAAATACAGACTACAGAGAATGCTTATTCAGATATAATTTGTAGAAACACAAAATTATGCAATAAACTGCAAATTTATCTAGAAATTTGCTTGTGAAACTATGAAGGTATGTTTGGATCGAAAGCATGCAGGACCACTGCAAACACTAAAGAGAACTTTGACTCACGTGGTACACAACTGAACTACCACCCCACCACCTCTGTAAGACCTGATGTGCAATTGTGTTTTTCACACATTAACCGCAGATTGTTTAATTATACCCTAACACCTTGTCATCCCTGGCATCCAGCATGGGGAAGAAATGATTGCCCACTTAATGTCTGATGTATCAAAGACATTGATGTGTTATTTGTATGAGATGATTATTATTTACTTTGAATAGCACCTTTGAGTGGTCCTAAGGTTTTGGCTCATCGGTGTATATTCACACCAGTAAATGTTTTTTTTTTTTTTTAATGAATGTGCTTGTCTTGTACAGAAATGTGAAATTGTACATGTTCTCCTGGTCACTTAAATATATTCTTAAAAAGTACACACACATGCACAGTATTGTTAAATGTTCAGGGACCATGCTTGCAAACACACTGCAAAGTGCTGTTATGCTTTCAAAAAAAACCCCTCTTGTGACCATGCAAAAAATATAAAATATGCGAAACATGTTTTGCAGTTAATTAAAAATAAAAAGGATGTCAGCACAAAACCAGTACAAACACTTTACAGATGATTAATTATAATGAACTGAAGGTCAGGCTTTGTAAAGGATAAAGACTGCTGTGTTCATTTGTGTACAACACTGATATTTATTGACATTTTGTCAGAAGAAAAACATTTTTGAATTGTGCAGAATCAGGAATGCTGCATTTTTGAAGAAAGGGTTGCAGCATGAGATTTCAGGGAAAATTATATCACTGTCGCTTTGAATTCTTTTCATCTTGCTACTTTGATGCAAAATTGGTTTGGTGCAGCCGAGCACTTAACAACATCACAGGGTGTGTGAAACATTTTTCCTTTTGCACACAAAACACTGAATCCTAAAATCCTGTTTAGGGGATTGTTTTTTTTTTATTATTTGTTTATTTGTTTTTGAGTGACAAAACAGACTTTGTTGTTTTAATGTTCTCTCTTAAGATCTGTGTGTACAATGGCTGTTTTCTCAAAAAGGAATTTAAAAGGACTTTGAGACTGTTCTTTAATAATTAATAACTAAACAATTCTCTAATTGTTTATTGGACCACAAGCTGACACTTAATGAAGACATTCGAGGAATGTTGACAAGTCCTGTCTATATTTATTTTAGCAGAATATCATATCCTGACATTACCTCATCAACATGAGACGCACAAATAAGCAGTGAGTTGAGAAATACATTATTAAACCAAGTTACTTAAACAGAAACAAAATCTTACCACTAGTTAACAGTAGGCAAGGGGCCGCACTCTTTCAGCAAGGTTACTGACGTGCCTTATTAGTTCCTGTGCTAGGATGACTAGTTGACTCTATTTTGGTAAATTAAATGAATATGAGCAGGATCTGGTCAAGTCCAAGTCTGCTATCATTTTAACACAGAGAAACCAGGCAAAACGTGACTGTATATACTGCAAATACTATCATTTTTTTTTTTAAAGTTCTGATCTAGTCTAACAAGGGCAGCAGGTAGAATAAACACTACCTGCGATCAGTTTGGTTAAAGAGCAGGAATGACATCAGTGACCACAATTTTCTTTAGCTGAATGCAGCACTAAAATTGGACTTCAGAAGTAATACTTATTTCTACTGCTGAACATTTGGTTGTAAATTTTCCACATCTGAGCTGTGAGAAAAACCACTGCCCTGTCTGTCCTCCAGTCTGCTCTTAAGCTCAGAAAAAAAGCACAACTTCTTCTTTCAGTATTTGAGGTAAAATTGTAGCACCCCGCCGCTCTATACGGTATCTGCAACCTGGAACCCCAGTGTTGGCCAAACTAGGTGTTGGGTTGATGTAAAGTGGACACTACAAAGGTTCACTTGTCTACAGTGATCTGAGAGCAAACTAACATTAAGCAATTTAAAATCGCACACGGACTCAGACAACTCTTTAACCCCACAACTGAACGGTTACTGAAACCGAGCTCATAATGGCATGGATAAAATCAATCTTTAAAGCTGATTGTGATACAATTAAAAAACCCCAACAAATCGTATGCACTCCAAAAAATGAGCCATACGCTTTGAAATAATACTACATCAATCAAAATTTGCTTTCCACCAGTCGATCCTTAAGTCAAAGATACAAATACACCACACAAATTACACACCGAAAGATGGCGCCTGTAACGTTGATGAGCAATCCATGTTAGCCGCTAGCCTGCTGATGCCTCGCTATTCAGTTCTCTTTTGTTAGTTACTCTTCGGTAGCACCTTCACAGCCAACACTGCTGCGTCCATGTCCTCGTTTAGCTCATTTATTTTTACCCCTTCCCTTCCATCATACCCAAGACAATTACAACAGGTAGGCCAATGGATCACCTTCACTGACCACTCAAAAAAGATAAACTGGAGTTACCTTCAGAGCTACTTCATATGAAACCATCACATTCTTTGTGAAATAATAAACATTACATCCACATTACATTACATTCCTCATTTTCTTATGTTACCATTTCATTGGTGTCCAAAGCAATTCTCCATCCATCTATTTTATTCCAGATTATTCTTATTTAATCCCCATATTAACATCAGGACTGCAAAATTATTAAGCTATGCCTCCAACATAAATTTGGTGGCCCGAAGAAAAAAGAGGCAACCTCAGCAGCTTAACAATGAAGCCAATATGGAAGTGGCAAAAACTGCAGTTGTTTTAGGTGCCTCATCCACCACTTCGAATTATCACACTGGACCACTTCACTTGTGTTTTGCTGGTGCTTTTTTGGAGCAGTTTTAATAGATTACTTTACTAATATTGTGACATGCTGTGTGGTACAGACCATCCCAGGAGTTGGTGCCACAGTTTGGGTGTTTTATTTGTCTGTGTCTTAGCCCTAATTAGCTGATATTATCGAAGTTTGTTTCTGCCACTAAATATATATATATATTTTTTTTATTTTTATTTTTATTTTTTTTGCTATCCATAACTCGAAATTTCAAGTTAATAAGTCAAAATTTCAAACTATTAACTCGAAATTTTGGGATGCGTAACTCGACATTTCAACTTAACATTTTCAGATACTTAACGTGAAATTTCGAGTTATGGATGCATTAGCTGATAAATTAGCACCTTACCCTTTCATCCATATATGGTATCTTCTTTCATTAAAAGATCAGCAGGGCTGCAGCCAACACTGTAACTTCAAAAAGTCCAATACCAGTTAGTGACATTACAGTGACTTTATGGTACAGCCACTGATTAGGATTTTATTTCTCTGAATACCATGCATACTTGGTCATTGAAACCCATACATCTTATGATATTTTAGTACAAAGTAAAGTGTTAGATTGACTGACCAATCAGATCATCTTACAATCCCTAAAGCAAGCATGGCTGCAAAGCAAAATAGTCTGGCCGCATGTAATCAATGGCGACCTGAATAAAGTACCTCACAGAAGTGTAAATCCAGGATAACCTAGAGAATTCAGAGAAAGTGTGACTATGTTAAACTCTTCATGTAGCAGGTCCACTTCTGTTGCATGCACAATTTCTCTGTTCATGTAGGTCTAAAAGAGTCCCAAACATACCTTTATCGGTATTCTGTGTTGAAATTGGCAGCTACTGTTCTGCTCAGTTTCTTGCTGGCACATTTCCCCTGTAGGGCTGCATTGTTACAGTAAATCCAAATACATTTCAACAGACAAGGATAAAGAAAGATGAGATTTTCACAGAACATCCTGATCAGCATCTAGAGGATTTCATTAGAGAATATTCCAACAATGGAGTTGTTGGAAGATTTAAAATGAACCTTCTCAGACTGACCCCTTCCAAACAGAACATTGCTAGCTTCAGCTTTGCTGCGTACTGTTGTACGATCTAACGTTGGCTTTATTTTTGTTTGCTCTTTTTAATTCAATCCATATTTTTTCACTCTTAAAAATTTATCTGATTTGTAATTTCTGTTCAAACTTCCTACTGACGTCCTACAGAGAATCATACTTCCAATTTTAGTGTGTTTTGTGTTTTTCAGGGTGTATATTTTCTCTGCTCTATCATCACTGTAATTTCAATGATTTCATGACTGAATAAACCTGGAAGCCTGTACCTTCCAATAATAAGTTGAGCAAAATTATCAAAATTCAAGTTCACAAAATATAAGTGCAAAATGTTTATTATAATCTCCTCTAATGGAAAAAACAAACCTAAGTCTTGTTTCAGAGAATTTATGTTTTTTTTGCCTTCAGGGAGAAACTAAGCTGTTTATTGCTTCACATCATAAACCTCTGTCAGAAACTTCTTAACTAATAATGACAAACAGCTCCTTAATAAAAAATATTCTCAGCAAAATTTATTTCATGAACACCAATCGTCCCAAAGGCGGAAGTAGATATATGGCTCTCAGAAGGATGGAATAATCTTCAACAATAGCTCATCCTCAGGCTGAAAGCTCTCAATGCATGCATGATCCAGCAACAATAACAACAAAATCTTGTAAACAACTCCCACACTGGGCACTCACTCTTTTGCAGATTGCTGATATTTATAAACATACTGAAAATGTGCACAGTTTTGTGTGTGTGTGTGTGTGTGTGTGGGGGGGGGGGTTCCCACTTATTTTTTCCAGCCCATATTTATGCCTTTTCTTCAGGGACACCACAGCAACATCAAATTAACAAAACAAAACACTTCCCTTCTTTTTCTGTTTGTTTACTTAGTAGACAGGATTTTTGTAGTATATGAATTCACAAATGATGTTTATATCACCTTCCCACATCAGTGATCCCGCTGAAGCAGCATTCCATAAATCAACTGAAACTTTGTCGGCATTACATCATAAAAAAAAAGAAAAGAAAAAAAACTTCTCTTGGGGTGATAAAAAAAACGGGCAAATCAGTCAGCCAATTAGAAGATGAAAACAGCTGATTCCACTGTTACGTTTTGTCAGCGTTTAATTGGTAAAGAGGTGATGATGGCTAATTTACCAAGGTCATTCATCTCCTGCAGCAGAGGCTTGCTTTAGGACAGTTTGGGGGCTAGTGTGAAGGACAAAAGGCCCATGGGAGTTGGGGATTGAAGAGTTTTTGAAAAGAGGAACCAGGTTTATCATTAGGCCATTTTGAAAACACTTTGCTCCACACATCAGTCTTGAGGTTGCACTTATTTTTCACTGCTTTGCAGATTTTTATGACAGTGTTCCTCCAGGTCTGCATTCATTATGTATAACAGAATGGTTGATGCCATTTCTACCACCCAGTAAAATGAACTGCAAAATGTGTTTGTTGTCCACATATTTGCCCAAACCTCTACATTTGTGATGCTGCAGCTCTGTTATCTCTCAGGCCTGGCAGCTTAAGGGCTTGGATTTTCCTCCTTGGAAGCTCCTATGCTCTCAGGCAACAGGTTCCTCTAATGATGGAAAATTATGCTCGTGGCACGTCAATTATGGTGCAAAAATACTCCTGAGCAGCTGCGTATCATTACTGGAGGCTTAATGTTGCTCTCATAAGAGGTTTTCTGTAGTATTGCAGTTTCCTTCACACTCACAGTATGTCTTACAATAGCACCAATAAAATATTAAGCATAAAAGTATACAAATATTTTCTGAATTCCCTCTATAAGAACCACCTCTCAGTGAAACAACAAACTGCTCTTCTCTCACATGAAGTAATTCACGATTTTATTAAACAAACCAGCGTAGTCAGATTTGTGAGTGAGCCATGTGTGATCCAACAGAGCTGAATTATAAAGTGGCACTGGCCTGTGAAGACCTATTAACTAATCATTGTCAGCCTGCCACTCCAGATGACCTCCTCTCCACAGAAACATAGAGAAAGAGCAGTTAAATGAAATTCCAACACAGTAGGAGCCTGCTGTCAGGCTCCATATGGCACCTGCATTTTTTCCCCCTCCCCTTTTAATTAGCACCTTTTGAAGGTAAGCGGGGGATCTTTTTGCACAGTGCAGGTCAAAGGTGTGAAAAACAAACTCTCCGTAAGAGGCCCAGGAAGTCCAGGCAGAACCACCAGGAATATTCCAGGTGTCTTAGTTTGACTGTTAAAAATAAATATGTACCTATGTAATGAGCGATGATCGTTATTTTTAATTGTATTATTAGTTAATATTTTGGCATTCTTGGGAGGTGGTGCTCTGCACCGTGGCCTTACAAATCTGATATACATTGACGTACATTTGAAGACCACCTAATGCACAAAATACTCATTTATGTCTTCTCACAAGTTGCTAACTAGGACAGGCAAAATTATCTCCATATATCATAATGTTTTTCTTTAAAATAAATGCCTGCTTCAGTTTGGGCCAATATAACACCACTTCCTTGGTGGTGGCACCTCATAAAAACGCTCTAAAATTTTTATGTACCATAATTGGCATTACTGTAATCATTCTTTTTTTCATAGCTCTAATATGGACTTCTTTGGTCTTTGTGCCTGGCTACAACATCACCACCAGGGCATGAGTTTCCATCACTGCGAAGCCTCTTTTTTTTTTTTTTTTGTTTTTTTTCATTGGAATGTGCTTCTGTGGTGCCCGTATGTGATTTTAATGGATTATGTGCCACCGCATAATATGTTAGAGGTCATAGCCATTCAAGTGTATGTGAGATCAGGTGGTGCTAAAAATCCAAGATGAGCAGCAGTGAACTACATAATTTGGCTACATCTCTCATGTGCAAGCAATCATTTGGCATTTCTGCAGTTAAATAAATACTGATGAGTGCAAAATTCTTGCATAATGTATATCTACAGGTGTGGCTCAGTGGTGCATTGGTTAGCCTTGTCCTCACAGCAAGCAGATTCTGGGTTTTAATCCATTGGCCAGCTGGAGCGCCTCTGTGTAGAGTTTGCATGTTGTCTCTGTGCCTGCGTTGGTTCACGTTGGGTACTCAAGCTTCTTTGCACAGTCCAAAGACATGCATGTCTGCCTCTCATACTATGACAGCTGAGATAGGCTCCAGCCCCCATGCGACCCTGTATTGGACAAGCAGGTAAGAAGATGGATGGATGGATAGATACACAATAGTACAGCTACAGATTATTCTATATATAACAAAATGCCCACAAGTTCTCAGCTTTGTATGTGAGTTTCTGTAGTTTTACCACACAAATGTTCACATGCATTAATAAACATCCTCAAAAATAAATTTATTTATTAGAATTTGTTGAATATCAAAATAGCCTTCTAATGTCTTCTAACTTTCATTATGTAGGTCAAACATCCAAGTAAAACAACAGTAAGCAAAGCAGATTAAGTGGAGAGGAAATGTGAAATACTAAACTAATGACTCAAAAATGAAAAATTCTAAATACTCTGAATGCTATTAAATGTTAGATTGTCAGTGTTTTGTTGCTAGTGATAAACTCAGAGTTGCAGCGGGAGGCCCTTTTGTCATTTTTCAGGGGATCATTGTTGCCAAAGCATGCTTGAAAATTCAGTCAATTTGGTGGCAGTGAACTATGACACTATTACAAAGTCAATTAGGTAGGCTACACTCCAAAGCCCTCCTTTTCTTATGGCACAGTGTGGATTCAGCCCAGCCTAAGGCCTTTCTGGACTGTACTTAAAGGAAAGAGGTCAGACAGAAGTCAATTGTTTTGATTAAAACCACTGCCCTTACTTTAGAAGAGAGGTGAAAAATAAAATACAGGCTATTATGCAACCTTGTCATTTTTTTCTTGCACTTTGAAAGAGAGATCTTTCAAAGTGCAAGAAAGCCTGTGTCAATCCATCTGGTAATGGGATATCTGTGATGATATATCAGAGGTGAAGACTCACTGGCCTGAATTACAGGGCTCTATAATTAAATTCTTTTTTTCTTTTCTTTTTTTTTAACTTAAATGCAATATGGCAGACACCACCTCCATCCAATGCTGTGCGAACATTGAAAGATGATTCATTGTGGCACTGTGTTCTGATGTTGAAAAACATTATGGTGATTAGCTTGATGGAGGCGATATAAAGTAAAGGTCAACTTTTCAAACAGACAGGTTTTGACTTGCCTTTTGAACTTTAGTTAGTTTTTGTTCACCACTAACTTACTCACTAATCTCTTTATAATCACATCCTGTATAATTTGTGTGTCAGTACTGCTGATAACACAATAGATACACTTTTTTTTCCTGTTTGTAAGAATGTCAGAGGTGATGAGAATTTGCTTTGTTTTGTCTCTCTCTCTGTGCTGTAACTGGCCATATTTGTCAAAATGTCTCACATATCTATCTATCTATCTATCTGCTCATTTTATTAATTAGGAAAAAATATATAGAAAATGTCAGCAGTATATATTTTATATATGAAAGCATGTGTACATGTATTAAAAACACTCAACAAATTGTATAGCAACAAAATGTTTTTGTTAAAGCAGTCCAACTGTACTCACACTGACTTGTGAATTTATTTAAGACAGTTTTTCAGGAAGAGGTTGTTTTTTTTTGTTGTATTTTTTTTTTTAAGAAAACAAAATTCAGAGAAGCCAGTGATGAGAAACTGAAAACATCAACTATTCTGTGAGCCCTCAACAATTTTCACACTTGCATGTCAAAAGGCCTGACGCTGGCTGTCACCCATCCTTTGTGCTTCAGCTAATTATTTATTTCAAGATTTTTTTTTTTCTACAGGCGCAGTAAAACTGAGACCTCTTAAGATATGTACAAGCAGCAATTAGTTTGTGAGCGCAGCAACCCCAGCCATGTACTGTCCAAACCTTCTGTTTGGGAGGGGCAGCCAATCAGAAAAAAATTGGCTTAAAAGGTACCCTTGAGATGAAAGGAGATAAATGGGCTTGTTTCAGACAGAAGATATACTGAGGGGATGCACCAGTGCCCATGACAGCACAAATAAAGACTATCTTGATCTGTGAATCATGAAAAACTCCTGTTAGACTCCAAGAATAAAATTACCTTTGGAATGGAAGTAATAATGGACTAATGGAAGCCAATGATTAATTTTTTCTTTAAGTGCAGCTGTTGATGAGAAAGTTGTGAGAAAGTTCAACAAGGCCCACCTACTAAAAAAAAAAAAAAAAAAAAAAAAAAAAATTATAAAAAAAAAAAATTTTTTTTTTTTTTTTTTTTTTTAAGTCACCGAAAGGAAAATGCAGAATGTAGCTGCCTGGAATGGCCATAATGACTCATGCCTTAATATCTTAAGTCGGTCTTAATATTCAGATTCCCATAGATGCTGAGGTCTAGTTTCTATCCCTCTC
>VUQJ01044989.1:131134-143380 GCA_015108635.1 Andinoacara biseriatus | reverse complement strand
TTTTTTCTCCTCTTGCCGATTTTAGGATGTTGTTACATTAAAATGAAATGGTTAAAATGGTAAACGCTATAGCATCTGGACTGTCCCTCGGGGTATGTTACCATGCTGATTTTAGTAATTACCCCAAAGCTCGACTGTATACACTCTGATGGAGGTATTAGTCAGCAGTAGACACTTAAGCTGTGCCCTCAGAGGAAGTGTTCTGTTCCTCTCCTGCATATCTGATGATGCAGTAATGATCCTCATTCATCTATGCATGCAGCTATCTACACAGGCTGCAGATCAGCTCTGTTTATATGTAACTCAAAGCATATTTCTTATGCTTCAAGCCGTGTTCCTGCTTTTTTTTTTTTTTGAGCATGCAGCTGCAGTAACCGTCCACTCCAGCTATAGATCACCCCAAACATGCATGACCTTCAGTTCATTATTGCACCGGAATGCTTCTCTTGTAGAGACGGACCTCTGAAGCAGCGGCTTATTTTCAGCCATATCTGTCATTGTGCATGCTGTACAGAAAGTGTTAGAAAGTGCTTCTGCATGGCAACAGATGTGTCCTGTTTAAAAGCCTCTAATCATGGCTGAAGGGCCTCGACAATAAACAGTGCACACAGCTTGTTTTATCTGTTCCTGTGCTGTGGTGTCCACTTTGAGATGCTCCTGTGCCACGTGTCTGACAGGCAGGAGTTCCAACCACCCTGATCTTGGCTGCAGAAGCTGTTCGGGGCGTGTTAACAAACATAAGGATCTGCCAGTTAAGAGAGGGAGACGAAGCAGCCGTCGGGATGTCATCCTGCCCAGAAAATTCACCCAGCCACTGGTTACATGCCT
This sequence comes from Andinoacara biseriatus, assembly GCA_015108635.1. Taxonomy (NCBI): domain Eukaryota; kingdom Metazoa; phylum Chordata; class Actinopteri; order Cichliformes; family Cichlidae; genus Andinoacara; species Andinoacara biseriatus. The sequence continues at coordinate 142,552 of VUQJ01044989.1, read as the reverse complement.
GGGATTCTTTTGTACAAGCCACTCTTTCCTGCTTTGATTTTTTTCTAAAACATTTTCCTCCAGTAGACAGTGGCACAGGGAAATATTTTCCAGTCCAGAAATAAGTTGCTTTTAATTGCATATACACTTGGTGGTCTGTGCTGCTGTAAAAATGTGCCTGTGATTGACGTTCATTAGGGATGAAACAGGGTGGTATGCGGCTCGGCGCTGCAGCCGCGTTCCATTGGAGTTGCACTGTTCTCAAAACAAACCGCTCCAACTGGCGCGCACATACTTTCCCTGTGAGATCCTGGTGGGTGCTTTGAATGAATACAGCATTATAATGCTCCAAAATGCATGACTGAAAAAGGCTCAGTCATCATCTGAACTCTCTGCACTGGACTGGCTTTGAGTATCATATCATGTAGGGCATGTAGACAGACTGAGGTAATGCCTTGGGGGAGATGAATGGCTTATTTTGGATAATGAGCAGGTTGGCATTGCATGAAACTACAGATTTCTGCACTTTTAAAAGCGCAGACTTGGATGGGCCTTTGTGACCTCATGATGGCATAAATGTTCTCACTAATGTAAATGATTAACTGGTAAGAGATTATTCAAAAGTGCTCTGTTTAACTTTTATTGTTCTGCTCCCGTTGTCAGCAGAAAAGCAGCTGTGCTTCGCTTCCCCACAGCGACACAGCCGGTCAGAACACGTGGCAGACCAGCTGACTGAAGCTGCTGAAGATGCTGAGACTTAAACACAAGCCAAGAATGAAGTTATTCAAAGTTGGTGCTCATAGGTCGCTTTAACCTGACACAAATAATTAAAAATCATAAAGTGATGAAATTTTATATGCAAAAAGTCAACTTCACTGTGACATCATAACAGTTTGTATACCACACTTTTCTGTCTGTTGTTCAATGCCACCAATCAGGAACTGAAGGGGAAAAATGTGAACTGCAGCTTGACTGATTGGTGGAGGTGGTAAATCCTGTTTATTCGCATTTTAACTGCCATGACTGCATCAGGCATCATCACTAACAGTCACTGAGCTGCTGCTGAGCATGCTTTAGACATGAGCCAAACATGCTCGTGGGCGTGCATGATTACAACACAAAACTCGCACTACAGTTAGTTTAACCTTGTTAACCTTGTTAGATTTAGTTCATAGAAATCTGTTGGCTTACTTGTGGTTTCTAGGATACTTAAAAGTAGAGTGGGAGGCAGAGACTTCAGCTTTCAGGCCCCTTTTCTGTGGAACTAGCTCCCGGTTTGGAATCAGGAGAGAGACACCTTCTCTATTTTTAAGATTAGGCTTAAAACTTTCCTTTTTGATCAAGCTTATAGTTAGGGCTGGATCAGGTGACCCTGAACCATCCCTTAGTTATGCTGCTATAGGCCTAGGCTGCTGGGGGGTTCCCATGATGCACCGAGTGTTTCTTTTCATTCACTTCTTATTAATCTCTGCCTCTCCCCCTCAGCCCCAACCGGTCACAGCAGATGACTGCCCCTCCCTGAGTCTGGTTCTGCTGGAGGTTTCTTCCTGTCAAAAGGCAGTTTTTCCTTCCCACTTTCTCCAAGTGCTTGCTCATAGGGGGTCGGTTTGAGTGTTGGGTTTTCTCTGTATTATTGTAGTGTCTTTACCTACATTATAAAGCACCTTGAGGCAACTGTTTGTTGCAATTTAGTGCAGTTATCAGGAGGCTAAATAGATAGCAACATGCAGCTTAGGAACTCGATGCCTGCAGGGAAGATCTTCTACATTTTCAGGAAAGCAGAGTTGGCAGCTTGCCTGTTAAGAAGAAGAATCTTTATTTATATACTGTAACCCCAGATTATATAAGTAGCTCTTAAAGGACCACCTACCTATAGAGTGATGTTAGAGTGAGAAGCTACTTTTGGCAAGATTGTTACATTTTATTTTCTTCGACTCGCTGTTTGTGTTGCTTTGCTGTTTGTGTTAGATGTTGCCAGTGCTGGAATATATCAGCTTTTCTGCCATTAAATTAGTCTTTGCACCATCCTGCACATGCATCTGGACTTTCAGACCAGCCAATAGGAATGCCTTCTCTTTGGAAAGACCTCTGATTGTGCAGGTTTTATTGGCTCTATCTTGAAAATGGAGGCAAGAGGCGGTGCAGAAGTCTTACAGAACTTCAATTACAATATATTTATTGGTCTAATTACGCTGCAGTGACACCGTCTTTTATGGTATAGTGCACGCGAAGGTGAGAGCTGAGTTGTCTTGCAGACTCTGAAGGCCTCTCTGTCCTTTGCCCAGCCAAAGATTTAAGACGTGCTTTTACTTTCATTTGAGATCAGCTGCTTAGCTGTAACAAATGTATGCATGTAACTGGTAAATACCTGGTGCAGATACAATGACAGATATTTCCTTTTATAAGCTGGCAGACAACAAAAAGCTAAATAAATTGCAGACAAAGTTAAAAGGTAATGATCATTTATTGCAGCTTTATGGCAGTAAAAGTAAAAAACTGCAGTAAACAGCTCAGCTTCATGTTCAGCTGAGACTCTGTAGGACAATCAAATGTTCTCTGTAATCCTTCAACTGCAAGCGGTAAAATACTTTAATTGTGAAAATATTTATGACTAAAGTGTAAAAGTTTAAGGTGACAGGATCTAAATCAAACGCTCGATTAAACAATCTAACGTACTTTCAGATAATGATTCTTTTTTCATTGTTTTGGACTGACTTTAAGCATTGAGTGAGACTACAGCTGCATTCATGCCAGTTAAACATGCGTTCCTGGATAATTCAGTCCACAGTGACGAGTTTATATGATCCTGAAACATTCCCAAATGCACTTTGCCTCCGATGACCATTGTGTGCAGCTCGGTGAGATGGATGTTTGGGATTCTTTCTCAGTTAATAATACCTCTTTCACCGCTCTCAGCTCCATGTATGCAAACTGTGGTAATAACGTGTTGGGCCAAAGGGCAGATTAGTAATGCGTTTGGACTGCAGGTTTACAATCAGGTGTCATGAGACAAAAGCTGTGGAGTGTCCCTATTAGGACACTTTGAGCACAGGGTCCACCATAGCTGCTGTTACGTCTGCGGCCTCGTCTTCAGCCTCCCCCATCGCTGTTCATTATGTGCTCACTCAGCTCTGGGGTGCTCTAAAGTTCACGGGAGAGACAAGGAGAGGGAGGTGGGAGAGTCATTCCAGTTACTGTGAGGTCAGGAGGCTGTGTTTTCTTTCCCATCCCTACCTTCTTTTTATGCCTCTCCGTCTTTTGTTCGTCATGATAAGCAGTCAGGTGGCAGCAGAAACCGTCTCCCTATCACCCACTATCACCCAGCAACACCACCTTCTCTCAGTAGTGGGCATGTGCTGATTACATCTGCTTCTCTACAAAAACCACAAAGTTCATTTTACTACCAACCAGACTCTTGTTTTATTGTTGCAGCCAGTCCCGTGTTTGCATGTATTAAATCTGTCATGCAACATTCTGTGCCCTACCAGAATGTATTTTAATCTAGCGTGCATCCTTTTCTTTTTAAATTTGATGTTAAAAACCTTCATGAAAGATTTGCTGAATGTGTTTGTTTGATATTGATATGCAGCTTTGCTGTAACCAGCTGAATACTTACTGTAGCTTGCTAATAACTGGCAACAGTGTGCTAAAGTGAGGGGGCTGCAGGTCCAGTTTCTGAGGCTGAGCTTGTCCTGAAAGTTGTGTCAGGCACTTACCGCAGCGGTTTTGCAACCGAACACAATGTAATGCAATAGATATGTGCGATATTACACAATTTTCACATGCAAGTGTCTAATCAGTGTTTAAATTTACAGATGGAAATGGATTAAAAAATTAGCTCATTAAATAACTTAAGTAATTAAACATAAAAAGATGAATCACTCTGTGTTACCATTGCTGCTGTCAGTCAGGTGCATGACTGATGTCACAGCCTAAAGCAGAGCAGGTATCCGGCATGGGGTCTCTTATTAAAATGACTGGAGTATGTATGTGGTTCATGTATCTGGCGCTCTGGGCTCTGCTTCCATAATAAATAGACAAAACACACATTTCTAACAATGCAAAGGAAAGTGCTGCTTCTCAGACTCTTGGGAACCTGCAGCGTTGCATCTTGTGCAGTCGCATGCATTGAATTGACTAACAAGTTGCTGGCGTATGAACATGTAGTTACCGTCAGATCCATATGAGCTGGTTTGTATTGTCCACACACCAGAAGCCACACACACGTCCTGGTGTGAAGACTCCCACTAACTGACCAATAGATGATGCTACCATGGTTATGTCCATCTTATGTATACAGTTTTTGCTTAAAACTTCACTCAGTCCTTAAAGTATGTTGAAAGAATCTATTTGAAGGCCTGACATTGACAGTGAATGCATAAAAAGAGGCAGGGTGGCACTGAACCTGCACATATATGAGGCCCAAACTTTAGTGCTGCACCTCTGATACCACATTCAGAGTCCTTGTCTGAGTCCCCAGGATAAATGAGGTCTCATGGAAATTTCACGCCAAACCTCAAGAGGAAGTGAGCCCATTTAAAGGATGGTTCACCAACCTTCAAAGTCATCTTGACCTTGGAAGTAATTGCGAGGACTGTAGCTGATCTCACAAATGAAGCTCCTGCTGTCAGTTACAGAATAATCATGCTTTCATTTCTTCAGTGCATGTGAACAAAATTTTACTTAAAAACTTTACTTAAATAAACCGCAGCTCTTGTTTTCAGGTAAATCTTCCTCTTTTATCCCGGGTAATTTGAGCTCCTCCTTTGTGTTTCAGTGGCAAAGAGCAGAAATGAGGGCCAAGAACAGCTGGAGAAATAATGGATTGCAGTGGAGCCATTTGAAATGCACCTTGGAGGTGCTCCACAATTTTAAAAAACTAAATATATAGTTTAATACCCTATTTCCTGTACATTCCTACACTTTCTTAACTTTTTAATCACTTTTTCGTTTGCAACAAGCGTGCGCTGAGTAAATTAATGCTAATGCCTTATTTTATTCTCTTATTTTCCTTTTTCTTGCCTGTTTAAATGAACTATGTGGAGTTCTGCCTGTTTATTTAAGTTTATTTAATAATAGAATTTACATAAAAGGTTTAAACCTGCCACCCAGAAGTAAAGACAGAACCAGTGATGAAAAGAACACCTTAGCAAGCATGCATGCATGCATGTAAGCTGGAAAGTATTTGTGTGTCTGCTGGTTGAGTGTGGGGAAGAGGGGAAAAGGTGAGAGCACTCTGTGCAGTAGCCTTGGAGGAACGGCATGGAAGTGTCAGCAGAATGTGTAACGGTGAGACGGGAGCAGGAGCTGCTATCTTTGAGCAGCGGTGCATGAAAAATAATAATAAGGCTGTAGGTTCCTGGGACTGACATGTTATTCAGCTCTCTGCATTCACTTTTGCTGCGTTTGAAGCTGAATGTGAAGCTTTCTGTGATGTGATGCTGCAGTTTACTGTGGAATGAGAGGAATTTTCTGCTCCCTGTTTATTTTCCCACAAAGTAGGGAGTAAAACGGGCTGGTCTCCGTGCAGAGAAAGAAGCCTTTTGAGCCAAATGCACTCATTTCTGTTCATGAATAACAGGGTGGTGCAGTTGGTTAGGAGTGTAAATGCTGGATTATTTAAACAATGAGTGCTGTGACTTGTACGTTGGTGCCATGTGAGAGCTAAAGGTGGTGCGAGAATGAGGGGCTGTGGGTTTACTGAATTCCTATCTGGTGAGCGGCGCATTGGTTTCTGTCTAGACAAAGCTCAGTTGTCGGGGAGACCCGTGCAGATCCAGGACTGCCCCGGGCTGCAGGAAGTATTGGTGGGAGAGTGTGGGCTGTTATTTTTTTTCTTCCATCCTGCTCACTTTTCTTTCCTTTGGGGATTTCAGCGTCTGTTGCTGAGAGCGGGTTTTTTTTTGCTGCTGTTGTTGTTGGTGGGAGTTTTTCTCCCATGATCGGGTGGAGACAGCTTGGTGCATTTGTGCAGTGATATCAGTGCCACAGAAATCCCACTGCTTTCATGTCTCCCACTCACCAGGAAATAGCACCCTGGCCCACGTTGAATGCAGAATATTCACATTTACAGATGCATGATGTGTGAGATGTGTGGTACATCACATTCAGAGCTTTTTACCACAAAACAGGTCTTTGGCTCCCTGATGATGGACCCCTTTATGGGGCTCTATTGTCTCTGTAGTGACTGTGTGCAGCGCGATAAGTCAAAGTCAGGCAGCGTGACTGTCGGTGAGCAGACAGGACTGACTAAGAGTTCATTAACTGTTACACTCAGCTGTGCCTCGAGGGCTCTTTCCTGGAGCCAAGACTCCGGATCCTTGTCTTTGGAGGATTTATAGTGTTGACAACAGACTCATTAGCGATTTCTTATATCTAAGTGACGCTAATAAAGTCTGGATAAACACAGAAATATCCCTGCAGACTCCCCCTCCCAGACTTTTCATCCTTACAGGACACTGTGGCTTTTCCTAATATGCTTTTAAATGAATTAGCCTGTAACCTACAGTACAATAGGCAGGATCTCAACACTGACAAGGACATTATGTACTTCAATATTTGATTGCCATTATGCTCTCACGTGGCCATCTGACTGCATTTAATAATAAGTAAACTTTTTACGCTAGATATTTGGCCTGATTTCCAAATAATAATTTTAATCTTTTCATTAACTTGGTTCTTTTTTTTAATTTCACTTTTGCAAGAAAAACGCATATATGATAAAGCGGCATAGCTGGACCTCCATTAGCTTCCTAGGCTCATTAAATAACTTGCACTTAACTTTTTCATAGATTAACTTTTACTTATGTTTCCAGCATTCGGAGTTTTCAGGGATCTTTCAGGCCTCCAGGATTACAAACACACAAATCATGGAAGAAGAGGTACATTCCTTATGTGTTCACCATGTTTGCCAAAGGGAAGTCTACCTTCTACCTGGAACATTAAAGCCCTTCTACAACAAGTGATGACACACAGTGATTGTCATGTGACCTGAAAAAGCAGTTAACACAATTTTATCACCTCCACAAACCCAACAAAGCTGGCAATCTGGACGGATCGTTAGATGAAGAACTTTATCCATCAAACAGTTGTTGATGTATTTCAGTCAAAGTGGGAGAAAGATCAACAAAAACAATAAAAAAAGAAAAGAGTTGCTTCAAAGCTCTTTTTATTACACTTGTTCAAAGTGAGTTCTGCATACAGCAGGTTTGCACGATAACCCACACCCACATTCATTTCTGTATTAATAGAAACAGCTGCTGGCTGGCATGTTGTGCTGCATCTGGCTGTCCACATTTAGCTGCAGACATGGTGGAGGAGTTCCTCTGTTGTTGGGCTGTTGCTCTTCTGTATTTGTCAAATAAAAGCGAAATCTCCCAAAGCCAAATATAATTTCTTTGGAAAACAATCAAAGCAGAGCAGGGAGGGAACCAAACACGAGCGTGATAAAGTGTCGTAGAAGAGAGCAGCACCTGGTTCGGGGCTTTTTAGCTGCTTGTCTTTCACTAAATTCCAACTACATGAAAGACGAGTTGCCAGAACTTCAAAGAGCGTCCTAATCCGTAGATGTCATTCACTGTACGTCTCCACAGGGTGTGTATGAAAAGGACCAAGATGAACTTATTTCTCATGGAATCAGAAGCACATTAGTCGGCGCTTTGAACTTTTAAACGTTTGTGCCTGTCTGCAGGCTGTGAGACCCAACATGCACACGCTCTCAAAGGAAACCTGTTTTTCCGCACATGGGGTCCAGGTGGGAAGAAAGGACGGAAACTGGGGTGAAAATCTGTCCTAAAGCTGACCTCACCCGTGTGGAAAGTGTGCTGCACTGCAGTATCTCAGGGTTGGATGTACAGTGAAGTGTGAAGCACAGAGAGAAGCTCGTGTGACTCAGCAGCTTGGAACCCTCATCTCCTGTTTTAATCTGGAGCGCAAAGACCTTCAGTGTTTCTTTTCATGTCTGCTGGTTTCACACTGTTAGGTGTTCAAAGCTTTTTGGACACCACGCCTTTAAAGTCTGTCACCATCAAAGCTTGTAATCGATGATGCTCCTGCACACATTGAAATCTTATAGCATTAGTCATACAGTTTTTCTCCACCAACGCTCTCACAGACACTGTGTGTTTGTCTCTCATTGGGAGGGCTCTGTCTCTTTCCTCTGCATGCCTGACTGGGCAGTCTGGCTCCCTGATAGCGTCAGGCTGTCTGAGATTAGTGCTCATGAGGGCGCAGTTAAACTTGTAAAAGCTGCGGATTCCTGTCCCGGTTGCCTCTGTTCCACACAATGCACAAACAGCCGTTGTGAGTGTGGCACAGTACTGATAGCCTGTCTGCATTGTCACTGCGCCCCTCAAATGAGCCTAAGCCTGAGAGCTTATTGTGGAGGCAGCCACAGATGCAGGTCCAGGAGCAGAGCGCGATGCCTGCCGGCGCTTCAGCAGTGTGACCGACAGATAACGGAGGCGCTCTGCGTCCCACGCGTAACACTTGTGACACTGTGCAGCTGATAACTAATCACACAGGTTTTTAGTCTGTCTTCAGTTGGGTCAGATGATAAACACTTCTGTGTGAGATAAATTTAAAGATTCAGAGCTGTGATCACATATTTGCTCCCTTCCGTTTTTTTTTGCAGTTTTTTCCATTTCCATGTTTCAGATCATCAAACAAATTTTGATATTAGACAAAAATAGCTAGTCTTGGCTGCTCCCTTGTTGCAGGGGTCACCACAGCGGGCAGCGCTGCATGTTTGGAGATTTTAATGCCAGGTGGGGATTTGTGTAATGCAGTTTTTAAAGGATGATTTCATTTATGAAGGGAACTGTTTAAGCTACCTCACCATTGTGATAAAAAGTATTTACCCCCTAAACCCAATAACTGGTTGGACCAGCTTTGGCAGCGAAAACTGAAATCAAACATTTGTGATAACAGGTCTTTCTGGATGTGGAGTCTTTGACAGCATTGTGCAGGAATTTTTCTTCTTTCCAGAATCTTTTTAATTCAGCCACTTTCAGTCTGATTTAAGTACAAACTTTGACTCAAAACCCTCTTTTTGTTTTTTATTTTGAGCCAATCAGAGGTAGACCTGCTGCTGTGTTTCTGATCTTTGTCCTGCTGCATGATCTGAGTGAGCTTCTGGGATGAACCAGACCATCACACCAGACCAACAGGCAGACGTGGAGGTCCATGTCTGCCTGTTGGTCTGCTTTGTTAGTTTATGCGGCTGCAACAGGACTCAAACCTTTCGACAAGTTTAGCTTCTGGCTCATCAGTCCACAGAATATTTTCCCAGAAGTCTTGGGGATCATCCAGATGTTTGCTGGCAGATGTGAGATGAGACTTTGTGTTTTTGTTGGTCAGCAGTGGTTTTCTCCTTGAAGCTCTCCCATGGAAACCATTTTTGCCCAGTTTCTTTCTGATTGTGGAATCATGAACTCTGACCTTAGCTGAGCCAAGTGAGGCCTGCAGTTCTTTAGATGTTTTTCTGGTGTCTTCTGTGACCTCCTGGATGAGTCCTTGATGCTCTTGAAGTAATTTTGGTACCCGGCCGCTCCTGGGAAGGTTCCCACTGTTCCAGGTGTTCTCCATGTGTGGCTGTCATCGTGGTTCTCTGCAGTCCCAAAGCCTCAGAAATGGCTCTATATAGATGTGACTTTGTTCCTCAGCTCTTCTTGAGTTCCTTTAGATTGTAGCATGATGCATTACTTTTTTAGATCTTTAAGAAAAATAAACAGGAAGGGGGCAAATACTTTTTCACAGCACTGCATGCCCTCAGCATCGACAGGCACCAGTTTCAACCTATACTCTGTCAGGGTTAGGAAACCATTGTTTTTAAAAATAAGCCCCTCACAGTAGCAACCCTGCTCATGTGAGCTGGGAGTGACACCCCCATATCAGTAATGTCATCATCCAGTGTGTCAGGGTCCAAAAGCCAAAGCACACCTTGTTCCTAAAGGAGCCATATCAGCTGCTTTGGGAAAACAGCACTAAAGGCCTGGGGACAAGAACAATCTGTACTGCAATACAAACATGGAGCTGCAGTTCACCCGAAACATGCAAATATCAGCAAACAGGTCTAAAGCCGGCTAAATAGCAGGCTTCAGTATCCTGTTCCATTGCTTCTCAGTCTGTGGGGCATGGAGCCCCTGCAGTGGGGTGCAGGTGAAAAATCGCCCCTTTGGGAACTTTTGGTCTCTTTTTCTTTCCCTTTGACTCTCGTAAGGTCAGAGTACTTCACTAAGTGTGATCACAGAGAGAGTTTTTGGCCTGAAATGACTTCACAGCAGCGATCCTTCTCCCCGTCTCAGTAACCCGGTCTGCCATCACTCAGTGCCACAGGGCACAGAAGCCAAAGTCATTAAAGGATCGAGGAGATGGCACCCCCAGTCAGTGCGGTTGGTCTTAAATATTGCATCGAAATTCATTTGGAGTTGAACTTTTGGCCTTTTGATATTTTGGTGCATATGTTTTAGATATTGTGGTCACATGTTTGTGGTGTGTGGCCGCCGTGTGTCCGCTTGCTCTTATGTGCTTGCTAATATCATTTTACTCTTTCAGTCTGGAGAAGGTTAAAGAATCATTTAAAAACATTTGCAGCACCAGCTGTTTGAGTGTTCTTTAACAATCGTATTGATTTTGCTTCTAATTTGAAGCAATCACCTCTCCTTTGAGCTCGTTTGGGTTTGATAATAATAACTACGGAGTATCTCAGCACACATACGGGTATATGAAATGTCAGTAAATCATTAGAGTATTTGGTCAGATGGCAGGTCTGTGTGCACTGTTACACACCGAGGGGCAAAAGCTGCTGTCATAAACTCTGCAGGACCTCTGTGCTGGCACTGTGAGAGCCCACCTGTGCAAAAGCCCTGAAGCCACATCAAAGCAAGCTCTCCGCTGCAAGACTTCAAATATATTTTCATCAGTCCTTTCAGTGTGCCACATGTTTACATTTGCCACACATTAAGCACGCACACTAGATGCAGACGGGCGCACCACAGCTGAAAGCGTCTCAGACATTCTTTTGGCTAGCAGGATCTTAAAGGCTCAGTCCGCGCACTCGGAGTCACACACCCGCAGCAATAAATGCTCGCTGCTTGTTTGTATTTGTTTTGCAGGAATTTGCGCACTTTTCCACCTCTGCATACGTTTAATTGAGGATCTGTTTCAAAACTAAAAATGCAAAAGTATATTTTTTATGTTTTCCTCCAGACAAAGTGTTCATTGCAGTAGGAATTGGTTGCATTTTTTGCAGTGATGGTTTTAACTGAGTGAACATTGAAGTAATTCAGCATCTTGGGAATTTTTTTTTTTTTTGCTTGCCAAGTAACTTGAAACCCGAGAAATGAGCTTGGTTATTTTTTTGACCTCTGGGCAAATCCAGGTTAAATGGATTTATGCTGCGAGCCGGTCCCGGCTGCCTCCTTACTGTGACTTCATATT
>VUQJ01044989.1:83347-100104 GCA_015108635.1 Andinoacara biseriatus | reverse complement strand
GATGTAAAAACGGAAAAAAAAAAAAAAAAGGTGAGGAGTGGACTGAAAATGGGTGAAAAAGCAGCCACTGCCCAAAGAAAAGCTTTTTGTGACCTTCAGAAAGCTGGAGACGTGCTGCTCAAGACCACTTAAAAATGACAGGAAAGTCTGGAAACAAAATGTAACGATATGAAGGGTGGATCGAGATTTTCGCACAGTATACTCACTAAAGAAATGCTGCCTTCAGGTGACCTTTCCATGTCAGGAAACCAGATCTGTGTGCACAGCTTGTTTGCGCTGATGATGAAACACTGCTGATGATGTTTCATCATCACAGCAAAGCATGAAGGAAATTTAAAGTTTTGAGCATTTTCGGACAATGGCCACGTGATGTCGCTGTTCACCTTCTTTTTTATGAGGCAAAAACTGTGGAAAAACACTGGCTTTATGAAAAAGAGAAAAAAGGAAGAAGAGGCAAATTTAGAATGCACATTATTGTAGACATGTGTGCTCCTCTAGAAAATAACACAATGTTCTCAGTTTAATCTTTGAAACCCATTTGGCAGCTGGGACAGGCTCAAGCCTAGTAAATTAAATAAAAATTATTATATAGATAAATCAGTAGATGAATTTGGTCTGTTTGGTATTAGCAGAATTTATATATATATATATATATATATATATTCCCAGCATATGCTTTAGTACCCCCTTATTTAGAGGAGACTGTGTGCAGCTCTTATGATAAATAAGTTGTAGTTCAGGTTGTTTGTCAGTAGATGACCTCGTAATATCCATTCAGTAACCATTCAGACTCATGGTGGAGATAATCATATTATGATGCTACTACGTTCATACTTAATAAAAGGCCATATCTTCATTAGTTTTGAGAACTTGTGTTTTTTTTCCCCCTGAAATGAAAGTTACTAATTGGACAAAAATCCTGCAGTGGCTAGCATCGCTGTCCTGGGGGCAGGGGAGGGTTTTCTGTCCTCTTTTTCTTTTTCCTCCATCAGAATAACGGGTGTTCTCTTTTCCACTACAGAGACTGACAGGCTTTAAACCTCCATGTGTTAAGTAACTGAAAGCTTGATTAAATGGACAGTGCCAGTCTGCACTCAGAGAACTTTCCCAGGAGAACAGATTGAAATCAGATCCTTAACACATCAACTTCACAAGGCTGCATTTTCCACTCTCTTGTACCTAAACACAGAAAGATTTTCCCACGCATATACACCACGAGCATACCTGTAAATGTTCTCATAAGCTTTCAGGAATATCCAACAATGGCCCCTTTGTTACACAGTGGCTGTAAATGGAAGCTGTGATACATAAGTTTCATGGATATAAATAAACGCTAAAATAACCTCAGGGGATGTGCATATTTACATGTTGTCCAAATTTCTTATTATAAAAAAACATCATTTTTAGTTTATTTCAAGTTTGTCCATCAAGTTCCTAAAAGTGGTTTTACCTCTGCATAAAATGAAACGTGGATCTTAAGCTGTTGGTTCCTCTGTGTCTTCCTCTGTGCATCAGCTTGAAGCTGTCACAACAAAGCTCTGGTGAATGTTACGCAAGAGGCTCGCAGTGGCGTCATACGTGAACTCGAATGTCGAAGCTGCGCTAACATGCAGCATGAAGAGCATCACCCAGGAAGTCCCTGTTGGGGTTAAGACCATTGTGCTTTGTTAGTTTACTTTGTGTTTCTTTTCCACACACCCCAGTAAGAAAACTGTTATAATCCCCCAGTGACTGCTTCAAAGCAGCAAATCCTTCCTCATGCTTAATTCAAAGACAGTGACTCTTCACCGAAATGCAAATTGGAGTCCTGCTCACCCTGCTTTTCCTCAGAAATTTGTTCAGGAATAAACGTTTCATTGATTCACATGCAGCTCGCACGAGCTCTGCAGCAGAAAAGTGCAAAGTCATTCTGGGGGTGGTTCTTCAGTTTCATTGGGGAGAGTAAACTGCCTTAATTGAGAACATACCCAATCTGGGAATTTTCCACAGGCCTTGAAATTTCCGGCTGTGGAAATTTTAGGATTTGTTGCGCTACTCATCCGCTTACATAAGTTCACCCTTTAAGACATGCTGTACCACTTAATGTAAACTTGGCATACTCTTACTGTCCAGTCCAATTTTCCAATGTAGATTTTATTTTTGTGCCGAATTGGTTTGTGTGCTGGAATGAAACACAAAAGGGGACCAGCTAAATAAAAACATCTCACAGAGAAACGCAAAGCAGTGCGGGAACCCTGCAGAGCTGAGTCAGGAGTCTTTATGATACTGAACAAACTGCATTCTAATGGATTTCATTAAAATCTGATATGACGATTTGAGGTTATAATGATGCACCTACATAAGCTGTAACCAGCTTTCACCAGGGCTCATGTCTCGTGTGCACAATGAGCACTTCAGTATGTTTGTATGTTGGACAGAGTGAACAAGCTTGGCACCATCCCCGGCATGCAGGACTCACAACTTTAATGTGCTTCTAAATATAGCCGGGAACAGTTACATCAAAGTGTTGCTGAAAAACATCCCAGCAGAATGAGTTCAGAGCTGATAGAGAGTTGGTTCAATATGAATATGTTTGCTGACACGATGCCACCAAGATTCCTTCCTCATCTTACTCAGTATCTGTGGAAAGATGGGACTCTGAGCTCATAACGTTCATCAGGGTGAAACTGTCCTACGTGGAGACTAAAAACTGCCCTCTTTGCCCTCAGTTTGTTTAAAGTGAACTGGCACCTGCAGCCTCAAGTTTACCAGATTTTCATTCCCCTATTTCTGTGTTGGAGAAAATCTAAATGAGCGTATTAAGAAATGTACTTGTATGAGTCAAATTCAGCCTATTTGTGACTGTAATACTCCAAAATCAGCTACATTCAGCAGGTACTTGATTGAATTAGGATAATTAAAGCCTTAAAGCTCTCACAAAGACAAGCTCCAGCTCCAGTATATTTCTATCCAGCGTCTGTTGTCTGTTAGTCGCCCAAACTGAACCCAGATTTAGGTGTTATTGGTGTTAGTTAATTGTTTCTGTTCTGTTTTATTTTGAGGACATCAATCTCCCTCATATATAAAGTTAACAGCAGAACTCCCATAATTCCAAAACTTCCACGTTGCTCTGACTGTTTTTAACCATGTTTACAACATTTGAGCCGGGGGGGGGGGGGATTTCCACAAGCTGAAGCCCTGAACCCAGCGAGCCAGGCCAGTTTAATTTATCTGCCCTACAGATTTCCCAATGACAGACAGACAGAGATGGTGCTCTCCTGTTGAGTACTACACTGAAAATATGGTGTCAGATGATTCTCCAGCGTTTTCAGAGTTCCACGTGTCGGTGCGGCTCTAAGCTAAGTTTCTCTAAGATTCCCAGACTGAGTTGGGATGGATCCAGACCAGCTGTTTTCCCTACTTGCAGTCTTTACATCTTTAAGTTAAGCTGAGATAAATGAAGCAAAGCTAAGCTTCTGATGGAAGATGCTTCCTGAAATATGATATAACGTTAAGGTTTTTTTTTTATAGAGAGATGAACAATCTCAGTGGTACTTTCACCAACACTGGAATCTGTGGCCACCAAAGATTTGAGTATTTCCATAGATTTATATAATAATAGCATGAGGTCAGCTGGAGACAGGATGGTTCAAGGCCAACAGGATGTTCTTCCATTGATTGTGCAGATAAATCTGTCTCAAACATCTTCATCAACAAAGCTGCAAAGACACTTTTGGGTTGTGTTTCGAATATTTCAGAGGATGACGGTTTATTGATTATTTTGTAATGGTTTAGATTTGTTTACCATTATAATAATACCAGCTGTATTTGTCAGTATTAAAAAGGTTTCATTTGATGGAACTCAAAGAGAAATATGCTACTTATCTTGCTCTGCGCTGCTGTGTCAAAGTATATCATAACTCTGTATGAATGAAACGTGCAGTAATTCTTTCTTTGGTGGCTTGTGGGCAGAAACAATGTTGTTCTTTGAACATTGGGTGAAGAGCAGGTGATAATCATTAATGTGATAAAGACCATGACTGCCACTGAATGCCCAAAAACAGTTACAAAATTAATCAAATGCCATAAAATGTGCCTAAAATGTGCTCCTCTAAAAAGGCCAGACTCGCTCAAACTGCTGTGTTCAGTGCTTTCATGTTATTCTTGCTGCCTCGGGCTGACAGGCACGGCTCTGCCTGTTTTTTGCTAACCCTGTGCTTACATGTGTGACCTTTGTAAAATTCCATTATCTTTAACACTGGTGTGGGGGTGGTGCTGGTCTTCTCGTAGGTCTTGGAATGGGGCACTGTCAATGGCAGGATGGGATTTTATGGGGAGAGGGGGAAAATATGGAATGTGAGGGCCACTGAGTGCCGAAAGTCACTCCAAGTAAGTGAATCCACTGTGAAAACAACTCACTTTAAGCTGCTTTTGATTAAAATGTAAACATCCTGTATGTTAGCAGTGATTAATTCACTGATTGACACTTTTTCACTATATTTAAACAGACAGGGACAAAAAACAGAGATAACTGAAGAGGAATTTATTGCTGATTAGTTCGTCCGTGTCGGGGCAAAGAGTAGCCTGTTGTTTGAAGTCAGCACAGAAAACAGATGTGATCAGGTTTTTAAACAGTTTTCTCAAAGGGCACAAAAGCACCTAGGTTTTACACACACACACACAAAGACAGAACACTATGTCCCAGTGGTGTATTAGTAACATGACACGGTTGCATTCAGCAAAACAGGATAAGAAAATAACATATGGGGAGGAGGCCTCGCCCGGTCTTGTGAGCCAAACTCCAAACAGGTGAAGCTCTGACCCGTGTTTACAGCTTATCAAATTTTCAGTGACTTGGCAGTTCAGGTGGGCTTACAGTTCAGTGTGTGCTTTTAAAACACTGATATGACAGACAGAACAGATTCAAAGTGGGTCAGATCTAAAATTCACGAGTTTGTTTGTAGCACTATGAGAGCGCACGTTCTTGATGAACTTTCCTTTATGTGGTTTTCAGCGGGGGTTCACAGGAGAGAGGAGTTTATCCAAAAACTACCGCAGAGAGGAGCGGAGGAGTCCAATGGTGCCTGTGTGGCCTACAGTGGGTATGCTTACACAGGGCGCGCGCGCGCGCGCGCACACACACACACACACACACACACACACACACACACACACACACACACACACACACAGAGCAGTTTTGACCTGTGTGGGACCTGTGTGGGTTTTCTGTGGGCAAACCCACTATGGATGTGCCCACTGAAAACCCATCTGGGCCTCATGTAGGCTCCCCACACGGAGCTTGTAGGAATTTTGCTGTTTTGTGTTCCCAAGAACGAGAACACTCATTGGCCCCGATGTGATTTTCCCCACATTTTCCCCACACCTACCCACTGTGGGCCTGCATGGGCACGTTTGCTGGTGCATTATATGTAATAAGGAAACACCATACAATTGTTCTGCTGTGGAGAGACTGAAGCTGTTGAACCAGAACATATTTTATTGTCAGAAATGTGAGGCTGAAAGAAGGCGACTGATCCTCAGTAAACTGGAAGTTAAACTGGATCTTACTGATAAACTTTCTAAGGCAGAATAAGCTGTTTAGTGGAATTTGAGTTTTTTCGTGTATGTGGCTCCATAGTGTGAGGGTTCACATATTTGGCTATCAAGCAAAAGATCCCTGGTTTGAGCTTGGGAGAGGACATAAATCCCACAGGGACTGGTATAAAAATCTGCCAGAACAATTATGTGGTGACCTCTTGTAAATAAGGGAGTGCCTAAAATAAGTTTTTATTTTTTTGAGCAGCATTTTGGTCCACACTCTATCGCCTGGGTGGGTGGCCCAGTGTGGGCCCCGGTACTGGTGTGACATGTGAGGCACATGTGCGCTCTGCACCGTGGAGCCCAGGTGTGCCCTACATGGGTCTGCCCACAGTGTCCTACATGGGCCCCAAGGAGGCATGTTTGCTGGATGGATCCTGACAAAAATAGGAATGAAATTTGTTTTAATATAATGTGTGAATCCTGCTCTTCATATAAAGGACCTTCAGCCTGAATGCTGCCAATCATATGACTGCTGACCGTGGCACAGGGCAGCATTTTAAATACTTTATATGTTGCATCTTTACAGAATCCATGTGTTAAAGTGTGATGTTGTTTTGTAGATTTTCTGGACTGTTTCTTTCACTGGCTCCACAGTCAAGCTGGTGAGCATCTGGCAGCTGTTTCCCCAAATCTTTATACTAAACCAGCCAAAAACCCTCCTGGCTGTAAAGCTGTAGGTACATATTTTTCAATCCAGCATCAGTCTTACAGAAACTGTCAAGTGAGGCTTCAAGTGTATAAATGCAGAAAAGTACAATTCTGTGAAACATGATGCAAGAAGCTATTTATCTGTATCTGTCAGATTTTTATGTTTCTGTACATTTTGCTGATATTTGTCACTTTGTTGCTTTGCCGTGTCTCTTATCAACAGCTCGGCTGTGATGCACGTGCAGCAAGAGAAAAACTTGTTAGTGCACACATACAAAAACACAAAGAATCTCCTTGTCCAACCATGACTGACTTTTTTTGTGCGGAGTTTGGATATATATCTTTAACTGAGCCATGTCGTTTCCCATTATGCAGCTGGAGAAAGCGCCTTACTAACTGTGTGCACATTAGGGTCTGATTTAATCATGTCGTCGAGGCTAGTTCTCATCATGCAAACTGCTGATTGTTTGTTTAAAATGGCGATGACGTTTGCTACAGTCAGTGGTGGTCCGGCCTTTGTCCGTGCGCCTTCATCCAGGGTTCTCTAACCTCTTTGTCTCACTGTGCCGTTCTGCTTTCACAGCTGCGCAACCTTCCGACCATCAGACCAACCACGTTGCAGTGCTTTTCACGACATGTCCCCAAAAACCCACCACCACGTGGGAGGAAGACTGGGGGTGTGTGGTGGGATGGGTGGGGGCATTCGCAGCCAATGTGGTGTCACCAATGACAGTGCTGATAGCTGGGCCTAAAGGGCCTCCACAGGACAGGAGATTGCATTCATGTAATGAGATTAGACTAAAACAGACGAGCATGCTGCTTCATTTGCTGTCTTGACTCGAGATATCTGATTAAGCTGAGAACCTCTGACTGAATTGCAGATTTTTTTTACATGTACAATGAATACTCGGTGCTATAGAATGAAAAGGGCAAAGTGGGATTAAGTAGTGTGTCTCTGTGCTATACTACACCAGCTTTTTGAAACAAAAGGTTGCGTTTGTAAACCGTGTTCTTTGTTTTGTGTGCTGTACGTATTCCTGAACTGCCTGCTGTTATGTAACAGCCCGGTATGGAAACCCGGCCCCCACCTCACACACACCAGATTGCTTGAGCTTACACTGCGGCTACCATGGAAACAAAGCTCAAGGCGTTATCTTTCTCTCCATGAGACCTTCTTTCTGCCCAGTTTATCGGTCCATTCAAACTGATCTTTCTCTGTATTATCACAGGGTCTTTTAACTTACAACATGAAGCGCCACGAGGCGACTTGAGTCGAAGGGAATCTCAAATATCAATGTTCATCGTCATATTGTTGGAGGGAAACACACCTCTCTACCGGCAGTTCATTGGGGTTAAATAACAGCGAAGGAGTGGCTGTGCCTGTAATGCAATAGGGCGACTTAATAGGTTGTGAAACGGTACATATGCAGAATACATATGCACGTATGAGGAAGCAGAGTACGTGCTGACAGCCCAAATCTATAAAGCTTGTTTGAAGAAATTGTTTTTTTGTTTTTTTTTATGCATTCCTGTTTTTTTTCTCTATTTAACTAAAAAAAACAAAAACAAACAAACAAATACAGTAACTTCTGAAACATCTCTTGAATGCGCTCGTGTGATTTTGTCTAAAATACCTGTGGATAAGTGCAGGTTGCTGGGCATAATTTAGAGAAGCCGGTGTATTTGATTTCAGCTAAAGCAATGGGAACAAATTATTTTTATGACAAGCTGCTGGTCGCAAAGTGCCTAAAGTCGCAGTTTGAAATGAGCTCTTTGCTAACTTCTCTTATGTGCAGCTGTCTGCAGGTTCTCAGTCGTCCAAGAGGCAGTTCTTAAACACAAAGGTGGAGAGTCCCAGGTATTTAAACCCTAGTGGGGTGGGGTGGGGGGGTCCTCTTTAGAGGTGGTAGTTGACCCACTATTGATCATGTGCGTCATCACATGAGCCAAGGTGTGAAAAAAGGCATGGGTCATTACCACCAGGGGTTTCAGGTGAAACAACTGCAAAACCTTCCCCACCCTATCATGTGACATGTGATATTGAGGTCACCTGAGGTAAGGTGTGAGTGGGAAGGGATCTGAAGACTGTACTGTAGGTGGAAGACAGCTGGTGATGTAGTCCACCTCCTCTGTTCAGTGCTGGTTGTCACAGTGGACATAGATGTCCTCTATGCCCACTGTTTACTCCTCTTTCCCTCAATCTGTCTTCCCGGTCCAAAATGTGAACACTGGGATCCTCAAAGAGTGCCCTTTGACCTTCAGATGCAGATGTACAGCTGAGTCTTGTCCTGTCGAGGTGTCTCTTCTATGTTGTGCGTTTGTGAAGAGGTTGTTTGGTTTCTCCAATGTAGAGGTCCGAGCACGCTTCACTGCACTGGACGGCATACACTACATTGCTGATCTTGGGTTTGGGGGGTTTGTCCTTGGGATGAACCAGTTTTTGCCTTAGGGTGTGACTTGGTTTGAAGTATACTGGGATGTCATACTTGGAGAAAATTTTCTAACAAGCCTGCCACATCAGGGTTTAAGTTTGACCTTCAATCTTGTGCATCTTGGTTGATTTGATGAAAGCCCAGCTGGGATAACCACTTGTTTTGAGGGCTTTCTTTCCATGTGTGTTCCTTTTGTTTCCCTTCTGCCTCAGAGGGGACGCTTTCTGCCCAGTGTTGCAGGGTCCTGATCACTCCAAGTTTGTGTTCCAGTGGGGTGGTGGGAGTCAAAGAGGAGATACTGGTCTGTATGTGTGGGCTTCTATCTTCCTCAGTGAGCACCTCACAGTCCAGGAACAGTAACCTATGACCCCCTGGTATCCTCCCTGATAAACCTTATGTATTTATCCACTGAGCTGATGTGATCAGTGAAGGCTTCTACTTCCTGGGTTTTGACTTTGACCCAGGTGTCATCCACATACCTGTACCAGTGGCTAGGTGCCATCCCTTAGAAGGAGCTCCATAAAGGTTGGCTACAGTGAGTGACACTGAGGAGCCCACGGCATATCCATGCTTCTCTCTGTAGAAACCCTTGTTGTATTTGTAATATTATACATGGTAGTGGTGGTAGTAAAGCAGAGGTCTGATCTGGGGTAAAGTGGGTTCTGTGGTGTAAGGAACTGCCTCTCAGTTTTCCAGGTATTTAAACCCCCATTAGGGTCTAAATACCTGGGACTCTCCACCACTTGGTTTAAGCTCTTCTATGTAGATACAAAATGGTTCATTCCTTGAGTTAAGTGCCTTTTTAAATGCTTGAATGATTCAATGGTCACTGTTAAACAAAAACCTCTGATAATAGTCAGGTAGAAGGACTGAGTGAAAAAGTAGCCAATGTCCAAAGGAAAACTTACATAATCCAGGATTAATTTCACTTAAATCTGACTTTGCAATGCTCAAAGGACAAACCAGGCGACAGACTTTAGCTGCACAGTAGTTAAAGCAAACAGCCATCATTTGCCTCTCTAAACTGTGCCTAACTCACCCGTGTTACAAACATGCAAACATCCTCACTGACTGAAGCAGTCAGTTAAAATGTTTGTACCATTGATGGCCAGGTGTTCACCCCGTGAGCCTTGGAGAAGGTAAGTTTTACAGCAGCTTTAACAGAACAACTCTTGGTCATGGTACTATTTTCAGCAGGCGCAGCATAAAACTAACTTCCCAGGCCACCCATGTTTATGATATGTTTCCTCAAAGTAATGAATACTTTTTCATTGGAAGGGTCTTCTTTTCTTTGGCAGTTTTTCAGTTTAGCTCAATTTGATTGATTTCAGACACACAACTCTGCATCTAAGAGAGAGCAACAGTAACAATGTGGGCAACAACAAAAAGGTTAGCAGGAAGCAGCATGAAGGTTTTATACTGCAAACCTGAAACCTGAAAGCTTTATGGAGACAAAAGGGATCATTTATAAGCATACAGGTCTCCAGACCATTAATGTCTCTCCAGTTCTGCATATTTGGAATCCACATTCTAATAAAGAAGAACAGGTTACAACATTTCACTCTTGCAGACTCTGTTGGTCATTAGGATGGTTTCACAAGAGTTTCACCTCATCTGACTTGCCTAGTTTCAGGAATACACGGATCCACTTCTATGTAAGAGTTCCCTGCTCTTTTAGCCTGATAAGCAAGTTAGCATGACCAATGAAGTCCAAAGCTTTTGATGCATCCAGGAAAAATGAATAGTGCAACAGTCTGTAGTGTTTTGTTCTTAACGGCTTCCTTCAGACACATTATCATAAGTTAACTGCAGTAATTTCTTCATCCTTATGTCTGCTTTGAACCTCCTCTCACTGCAACAGTAGAGCTTTATGAACAGCAAAAACAGAGATGAAGTCACGCATGTTTCAAATCTTTGCAAATTGAATTTCATGGTGCAGGAAAATGAACACAGCAGTGGCTGCCTAGAAAAAAAAAACTTTTGCATGCTTTGATAAAACGATACGCGGCCATGCAACACAGAACTGAAAGTGATTTGTGTATGATCTGAGGAGCTGGTCTGAGACGTTTGGCATCAAATCCTCACTGAGCATCAAGCTCTTATTGTGGGGAATAACTTCCTCTCATCAGCTACATAATGAGGCATCACGTGTGTGGGTGGAGGTTCTGGAGGCTTTAATTCTTAGTACAGTATGCACGAACAATGTAATGCAGTGACAGAAGCCTTTTCTTTTTTTTTTACTATAATAGCTAAATAGTATTAGCTAACCTAAACGTCTTTAAATATATGCTACAGCTTCTGAAAATGAACCACCTTCCCTTTTCTGTGGGATCTCAGGTCTTCAGTATAGATCCTGTCTTTACTCCTGACCTATTTTAAGCCTCTAGCTTATCAAGGCTTGAGATAAAGCAACAAACCACAAAGACAATCACACTATCACAACACAGGACTGTTCCAGAGTGAAGCACAGTGATTATTTAGTACAGTCAGTGTGTTCAAGGCTTAACATGGAACAATAACCCACCAGAAACCCTCCAAAGCTTTACTGTCATCTTCAGTTTTTTAATGCTGCGCTTTTCAAATCGGAGGGAGGCTGTGGCTGTAACTTTTCTAAATTAATCATAGTTTGTTAAACATTACAGCATATTTTTCCCTAATGCCAGTCACGTTTCAGGGATTTGTGTCAGCTGACAGTCCAGTCATGTGCAAACTGGTTTCTGTGGGAATGCTACTCCAGATAAAGTGTGTGCGATTAAACTGCAAACAAAACAGGCATAAAAATGTTAGCAGTTTATTAAAGAGCCTAACAGTTACAAGTGTAGGAAGAGATCAAACAGATATGCATCATTTTAAAAACACATAAAAAAAGTAGACTGGCTTCCGTAATGACCTTCCCCATCCACAGCCACTGAGACAGAGGCCGAGATGGCTCCAACATTCAAATGCCTTTGGGTAAATGTAACAAGAGCTCCAGCAAAAATGCTGCTGCTGCTCTTAAGTTTCCTTTAGTACAAGTTAAACGCTGTATTAGTGTGCGTCAGTACAAATGATCAGCTGCCGTGTGGCAGTGTGTGTGTCAGTTGAATGCACAGAGAATGCAGGAATACCACAATCATGATTTCATGTGTCAAGTACAAAATTCAAAAAATAGAGATTGGTTTGTAGAGTCCTGGAACGGACACAGAGCTGAATACAGTACTGCTGACGACATTCTTTCTTAGACTTTCACTTGCTGTAATCTGTGGGCTCTGCGCCCTCTTCTTTGAGCAAACACGTGCGCACCAGCGCCTCCGTGACAGCGTAAGGATCGCAGTTAGCGGACGGGCGGCGGTCCTCGAAGTAGCCCTTCTTGTCTTGCCCCACTGAGCGTGGGATGCGGATGCTGGCCCCGCGGTTGGCCACGCCGGCCGAGAACTCATCGATGCTTGAGGTTTCGTGACGACCGGTGAGACGTCTGGCGTTGTCGAGCCCGCCTTTGGGATCGTAGGCCCGGATGTGATACCTGTGTCTCTTTGACAGCTTTTCGATGGCTTCCTCGATTACTCTGAAGATGAGTAGAAGTTAGAAACACACCAAAACCCACAAATTCTTTATTAAACTGAAGTAACTTTAATTCATGCTCACCTAAGGCCGCCATCCTCTCTCATCTCCTTAGTGCTGAAGTTGGTGTGGCAGCCGGCTCCGTTCCAGTTCCCTGGGATAGGTTTGGGGTCAAAGGACACCACAACACCGAAATCCTCACAGACTCTGTGAAGGATGAAGCGAGCAACCCACAGGTGGTCCCCCATGTTGATACCTTCGCAAGGCCCAACCTGGAACTCCCACTGAAGCGCAACAAAGATGGTGTTATTAAAGTCATAATTACCTGCTATTACA
Organism: Andinoacara biseriatus; assembly: GCA_015108635.1. Lineage (NCBI taxonomy): Eukaryota > Metazoa > Chordata > Actinopteri > Cichliformes > Cichlidae > Andinoacara > Andinoacara biseriatus. Next base: position 87,565 of record VUQJ01044989.1, on the reverse strand, counting down.
CATCACCCATCACCATAATGGGAATACCTGCGCTGGCATGACTTCAGCATTAGTTCCACAGATCTGAACCCCAGCATACAGACACGCTCTGTAGTGCGCCTCCACTATGTCTCGGCCATACGCCTTATCTGCCCCAACTCCACAGTAATAAGGCCCTGAATGAGTGGGAAGAGTAAATATTAACTCAGCTGGGATTTTAATTTATGATGCATTCTGATCCGATATCAATGAGTCAAGCTGGAAGCTGACATGCACCTTGTGGACCGGGGAAGCCGTTGGAAGGCCAACCAAAGGGATGCCCGTCTGTGCCCAGGAGAGTGTACTCCTGCTCCATCCCGAACCACGGGTGGTTGTTTTCCACCATGCCCATAATCTTCTTACAAGTGAGCCGGAGGTTGGTCTCTGTCGGAAATGCATCAGAAATGAGCTGGAAGTTCAGGCAGCTCAAAATGCCACCACACCCTGGTTTGCACATTTCCACTCACCTGCCGGTTTGCGGTTGTACTTGAGCACTTCGCAGAGCACCAGCTTATTGGGGTCTTTCCTGAACGGGTCCCTGAACATGGCAGCAGGAATTAGGTACATGTCACTGTTGGACCCCTCTGACTGGTAGGTGCTGGAGCCATCAAAGTTCCACTCGGGGAGCTCTGACAAATAAAAACAACAAGAACCCAGATCAAGAACCATCATCATCATCATCATCATCCACGCATTCCACCCCAAATGATCATCATAACAGAACTAGAACTTACCTTCTATTGTCTTGGGTTCTGAATCCAGAGTTCTGGTCTTACATCTCAATCCCTCTCCAGATCCATCTATCCAGATGTACATGGCTTGCACCTTATCCCCCTGAGGGAGGCTCATGTACTGCTGTTTAACAGCTTTGTTCAGTTTTGAACTCGCTGAGGTGGCCATGTTCCTGACCCTGAAACCTGCAGAGATAAAGTGGAGACATGATGAGTCTCAGTGTCTCTGAAGGCATGTGTAAAACAGCAGGCAGGTTAACCCAAATCCCCCCGAAACCTCCATCACAGCTGATCACAGCTCGGTCTGAGACACCGGCCTGATCACCTACTGCTCTCACACAACCAGCTGTTTCCTACGAGCTCATGCAAGTGGAAAAATACAACACAGCAGCGGGAAAATAGGAGGAAAGTTAACGTTACCGTGAAGGCTTTTTGCATCCGCGCAAAACAAAAAGCATAGAAAAATGAACCTAGTAAATAAATAAGCGACTTACCTAATGTTAAGTGTAGGAAAATATCAAAGGATCTGCAGAGGCTGTGGATGTGTGTTTCCTGTGTGGGTTTCTATTGTTGTTCATTCCTGCTGCTCCTCGCTGGGTCCACGCTGAATTTATAGTCCTGCTCGGCTCACCTGATTGGCGGAAGGAAAACGTGACCCGCCCGTGACGAAGAAGAGGAGATGCGGGAGCGAGCGTGTGCGCGCTGCGCGGACAACAAAAGGAACGAAAGTGTGCAGAGAAGCGTTCATGCACGTTAGCGCTTCTCAGACACATGCACGGACACTGTGTTTTAACAAAACAAACCGGCTTCAAATGTGACACGCAAAGGGGGAGCACAGTGAGCGACAAGAGAGCAGCACGCCCCCCACCGACGGCTCATTGCAATGAAAAGAGCAGGTTGTTCCAGGTACTCTGGTAACCAGTCATCATTTCATATATGAATGTGATGAAACCCTTAAAAAGAATTCTAAATTCTAAATTTTCTCATATAATGACGTGAAGTATCTCATGAGTACTGGACCCTCCACTGATGCGCCAGAAAAGCTGACTTCTTTTTCTGGGAGGTTCAAAAATTTAGCTAGGTGCAATATTCAATATTCAGATGTCAATATTGAATTCACACTCTCGCTCAGTCAGATACATAAACCTACTATTGTTTGACACTGTTGTACACGCTGTGCTGCAATACTGTGCCACTACACACACTACACATACTGCACATATAGTACAGTACCACTGAAATCGCTCTCTAATATCCTGGGGGTTTTTATTCTATCTTCTAAGGTTCTATGTATCAGGACATAATAAAAAATTATTTGGTCTTTACTATGACTGATATAGAAATGTGAAAAACTGAGTTTAGAGTTTAGAGGGTAAGCAGGAGCCAGATACTGATAATCAAATGTACTTGATTAATTGACCTTCAGCAGGTAAGAGCACCAGTAAAAGCAAAAGTTCTGCAGCATTCATGTGTGTGTTAACATGATGCCAGGGAGAAAATCTTAGAGAAGCTGCCCAAACTGTTGCTGCCCATCAGTCAGGGAATGGCTATAAGATCGTACCCAAACAATCTGAATTCCATCAATCTGCAGTGGGAAAGATTATGCATGGAAAACATTCAAGACAGCTGTCAATCTTCCCAGGAACGGACATTCCACCAAAACACCCCAAGCTCAGATGGTGCAGAGAGACAGCAAAAAACCCAAGAGCTGCATCTCAGAATCTACAGGCCTCAGTTAGGATGTTAAAGGTTAAAGTTCATGACGGTACAATTAGAAACAGACTGAACAATATGACTTGTTTGGAAGGGCTGCCAGTAGAAAGCCTCCTCAGACCAACTATCAGCACGGTGGTGGAGGGCTGAGGATTTGGGCTTGTTTTGCAGCCACAGGACCGGGGCGCCCTGCAGTCACTGAGTTGACCATGAACTCCTCTTAGAGTCAAAAGCGAGGCCATCTGTCCGACAGCTCCAACACACTAATTATCCCAAGCACAACAGCAGCAGAATGGATGAAAAGAAAAGAAGCTGATCAAAGTGCTGCTATAAAATCCAGACCTCAAACTGCCTGAAATGCTGCAGCGGGACCTTCAGAGAGCTGTGCAGAAACGAATGGCTGCAAACCTCAATGAACTCAAACAGCCCCGAGGAGAAGGATGGGCCGAAGCTCCTCCACCACCGCGCGACGAACTGAAGAAGTCAGACAGAAACTTGCTCTCAAAAACAAAAAAAATTCCTCAGAAACAGAAAGCAATACTTTTGAGTAAATTGTAACTGAAATATATAAAGTCAAAGTTTCCATTAAATTTATTGATTTTCATGCACCTACGTAACAAAATTACATGGAAAATTTACATGTAATCAAATGACTTAAAGTCAGCATTTTGGGCATCAATATTTTTTGAGTGTAAGTTATTGCTGCTAAAGATAATTTTACAAATTATTATGGGATGTGCTTTTGTGTGTTTGACTTACTGCTTCTGCTTTCTGGCTTCATTTCTGTTCAATGAATAAGGACTAATGTGCTGCTGTGAGGCTGTATGTCATCATTTTTTATTATTATTTTTTATAACCTTCTGTGACACATGAGACCTCCGAATTGAAGAGGGTGCACTCTCTATTTACCATCACCATAAATACTTATAACTTGTACTTATACTTATGTCTTATCAGTTCTGTCTGAAAAATGTACTGAATGGCTCACAAAAATGAGCAGCTACCTTTTAGCTTTATTAACTTTTATTTTTGTTTTGTTTTCAGTTTTTATTTCCAGTTCATTTTCCTTACAGTTGCAGACCGCTAATTTCTGTTGAGTTTTTATCGTTCAAACATTTAGTTCACATTTAGTTTAATAGTTTTAGTTTCACTCTTAGTTTTAGTGCGACAGGCTGGCAAACTGTACAGGTGTACCCCGCCTCTCGCTGTATAGCAGGTGGGATAGACTATAGCCCCCTGCTCTCCTGTGCCAGAGCATTGCTGGATTAACCTCATAATCTACCCTGGAGCAAAATGTCAAATTCATAATTTCCCCAGGCAACCAGATACCAAAAAGAAGAGCTAAAATAACTGCTTAATTAAAACAATAATTAACTGACAGAAATGAATTAGGAACTCGATCATTTGGTGGTTTTTGGTAGTTTTCTCTTGCTTTACAAATAAAAAAAAAGGCATTGAACTGGCTTGTTTAAGACAGAGGATGGTCTGATGGGCGGCTCCAAGGCTATGTGTAAAATAAATCAAGATAATAAAGATGATTTTGAACTGTTAATCATGCAAAGCCACATTAGTAGATTCTGAGAATAACATGAGTGCAACACAAATTCTCAGCAGTTGTTACAAACCAGCAGAAGCATCAACATACATCAGATGGCTGATAGTTCTCTCAACACTGTGTTCACAACTCTGACTGTGAGCACAGACACCCCCCCCCCCCCCCACCCCCCCCCCCCCCCCCTTTTCTAACCCCTTTCTC
>VUQJ01044989.1:63474-77784 GCA_015108635.1 Andinoacara biseriatus | reverse complement strand
GCCAACCAAAACCAGCATGCAGCTAGCTAAAATTAAAGCTCAGCTGGGGGGGGGGGGGCACCTTTAATGCTTACGTCCAATCAAAATCTCAGGACGGGGGCGGGGAGGGCCTCTCATCATTGGTGTGTTTAGCAAAAGGTGCAATAGTTTCCACATAAAATAATAATAATAATAATAATAATAATAATAATAATAATAATACATTTTATTTGTAAGCACCTTTTGTGACACCCAAGGACACTTTACAGAGGTAAAAACAAACCACATCACTGCTCATATGATTTGCGGATTTTTTTCAATATCAAGTTGATGATTTGTGAAATAGTTTTGAAACTGGCAGCATCCCAGTGAAATGTGTCTCATCTCGGGTTTTGATACGAGGTTCATGTTCATGACTGCCAAAAGTGTTCAGGTATCTCATGCTTTCATTCATCGGCATGTTTAATCATGCATTCATGCAGCATTTCATTCCACACTCTTAGCATTTTGCCGACCTCACATCGATGGCTCGTTTAGAAGCACCAGTTAACCTAATGTGTGTCTGTGGGAGGAAGCTAGAGCCAGACCCACCCGGGGCTCAAACCAGGAACCTTCTTGCTGTGAGGTAACAGTGTTAACCTTTGGATTACCATGCTGTATGTTATTAGTGTGTAATTTCCCACCACGTAAGCCAAATATGTTTTCTGGTATCCTTATTTTACTGAAGTCCTCCTGGTGGTGCAGGGCAGCTCCTCAAAAGCCCAGTCAGTTTACATGGACATTAAAAAAAATCATAACTATGATGGCTGCTTGCACACTGACAACACATTTTCAGCTGGTGCCTGTCAGGTCGAGTGTTACCTGGGTTACAGAATCCGATGTATTGAGTAATTGAAGTACTGGGGTGCAGCTGGGTATGCAGCCTTCATCATACTCCCAAATTTGAATCCATTAAAACTGCTTACAGTCAGAAGCTAAAATTAAGAGAGAACGATCCATTTCCTGCTTTTGTGCTTTTGTTCTCAGACAAGAGCAGCTCTGCATGAGACACAGTTAAAAATAATGTTTATTTATCTTCTGTTGGCCTTTGGTATATGCATGTCTATGGAAATGTCTGTAATTTAATGCAATACTTATAATTCAATCCCTTGAATTAAAGCTGTCTGCACTGTAATCACATCTTAATTATTTCATTTAAAACCCACTCTGGTGATGTGTCAGTGTCCAAAAACTTACTGTGACATCTGCATTTATGTTACAGATGTGTAATCACTGCAAACCAAACTAAATCTGGACTCTAACATGTATTTAAATTCCAATGCAAACTAAAAGTTGACAAACTAACAACCAACCTGCAGCAGCGCGGTCCATAACTCTCGTTATCTCAGCTGTATTCTCTGGCACACAGACAGCCACTCAGCATCAACAGAAAGTGTCAGGCAGTGAGCCTGAACTGCCTAAAGCAACTTAAACTTTGTACCTGATGAAATCTGAAACGGTGTTATATACACGTTCATTTCTGGGGCTGTACATTATTAAATAAAGACCAATAAGACTGATGCTTTTGACGTGTCAGACTTCAGAACGCATGTTTCCAGGAATAACTGATATGCATCCAACTCACAAAAACAGCAGCAGAATAGATGTTAGCAGCTCTGGATTGTTACTGTTGCCAACACTGACAGCAAGGTCTTTACACTAAACTGTAGAGTGTGCTGAGAAATTATATTTACTGATGCTGACAGGCTGATTTTTTGCATTAAAGCTAAGCTAACTTTGTCGGGCTCCATACTAAATAGACAGATATGCGAGTGTTTTTTAATCTTTTAATCTATCTCTCAGCAAGTAAAACTTTAATTTTGCGAGTGAAACTCAGTATTAAATTAATCAGGACAGACACACAACTCCAACTGAATTTTAATAAGGCTCTCTCTCTGCTGAGGATGCTAATAGCCACCTCTGGTAATAAGTTTTGAGATAAGTTTCCAGATGTAGCGACCATACTTAACACTTTCTGCTTGTTGGAGGATATTTTAAGAGGGCTGCTTTAACTTGAGCAAGTTCACAGAGGATTGGTGATATAAAACACTTATTTAGTGTTTGCGTGAAATATTTTGATAGTTTTTCTGGGGAGGATTGCTCAAAATAACACTGCCATTTCAGTTCCAGAGAATAAATGTGATAACTGTTCTTTTCCTCCTTTGGGGCTCAATGCAACTTTTGAAAAGCTCTGCAGTGAAACCTGACTTTGAAATCAAAGGAAACTGCTGGCTGTGTTGGGCTGCTGCTCCATTCTGTAGGCTTGTTGTTGCCTTTGTAGTCATCTTGTTGCTTGTCTCTTAATTGACAGAGAAAGTAGACCACAGTGTTATGGATTGTGGGTGTTATCTCCAGTCTGGCATTCCCTCTGCGTACTGCACAACTCATTTCTCACTTTGGTTGCAGGGGCTTGGAGCGCATCTCTTTCTTACAGCCCTCAGAAGTCAGGTGGCCCTCAGCCATTCCAGCTGTCTGTCGGGTGTCATTGTGAATCAGCATCACGCAGGGGTGTAAAAGACAATCACACAGTTTTACATGCTACATTTGCCTTTAATTGAGGGGAAATCGTGCGCAGAGCTGAGCCCCAAATAGAAATCTCCAGCAACACTTCTGTGCATGTGTAATTAGCGCAGTAAATCTACTAATTAGCTTGTTGCATTGTCAGTGGTTAAAGCAGCATCCGGATGGTGGTGGGGGGGGGTGAATGGAGGGTCTGGGGTGTGGTGGTGGAGGCGGCGATGGCTGTGATGGTAGGGGATCCAGCAGATGGCTGCGTGCTGTCTCGCAGGCACACAGTCGTGGAGCGGAGAGGCAGAGGCTGTGTCAGACAATCCTCTGCAAGGCCACCGCCGGGAGCCCACCGACCCCATCCCTCCGACCCCCCACGCACCCGCCCCTGCTCTCCTCCAACCCAGCAGCCACAAAAGCAGAAGTCAAGAATAGAGGAAGTCTTGTCACATTGCATGTAAAGGCATCTTGTGTTCTGAGGGGTGATACACCCTGGAAACAAACAACCGCCGCTCGGCTGTGCAGCCCTGATGTTTGTCTCTTTCCCCTCCTTATTAGTCCCTTTTGGTCACATACTGTCACAGATCTGCACTGCTTGCAGTTGAGATTTGGCCTCAAGTTGACACAATCCATTGTGGACTGTAATGCTGGGTCCCTTTATTGAACAGAGCCTGAATGCACCACATTATTTATGCTGATATCATTACAGGTTTTATGCAGTCAGATTTTTTTGCAGTTGTTGTCAGGAGAGTGTAGATGAAGATGAAAACATGCAGACTGAAATATCACTTCTGTCCTGAACCTGTAAATAAAGATAGAGGGTGTAAAAAAAATAATGTCTCCCTCGTTGGTCATTGCTGCTAAAATATACCGTATTTAGGACAAATCATTACAGCGCTCCTTCGCTGCGCCTCAGCAGCCTGAAATCTGTTCTGACGCAGAGAACAAAAGCAGTTTGGGAGACTTCTTCCTCCTCCAGATGTTGAATTTGATTTGAAAAGAAAAGGTGATTTTGAGGGGGTTGGGAGGGGGAAGGGAGGAGGGAAGTGGGTGTGTGTGTGCTTGTGTGTGTGTGTGTGTGTGTGTGTGGGTGGGTGGTTGGGGGGGCAACAGCAGCTGCTGCGAGAAGGCGAGCAGACAGGGAAGGAGCATTACAGCGCAACGCCGAAAGGTGAGAGTGAAAGACAAAAATATTCCAGGGCAACAACAGCACCGGGCAAGGTGTGCACTTTGTTTGTCACATGTTATCATGGCTGATGGATTTCTCGCTGTGCTGTCTTGTTTTTCTCTCTTAAAAAAAAAAAAATCACACTTCATTAAATACATGTGCCGCCCTCACATATTCAACAAACTGGAAAAGCCGCTGCTTACTGGCTCATATCGAAAACTAAAAAACACGGCGAGGTTCAACAGTGTTTGGAAAAACTAATGTTTCTACAGTGACTGCAGATGGGCAGAGATTCATGTCTTTCCCATCTTCTAATATTTTATACATTTAACAATAAAACTGAGGAGTAAATTAATGAATGATTAAAAATAATTCACAGATGATAATGAAAGTGCTGGTTGCTGCTGCTGCTGTGAAAGTTGTCAAAGTATTATTTACTTCCATTCCAGCAACTCCTTGTCTCAGAAGGGCCTACACTATCATCAAGGACAGTACACACCCAGGACACCGGATGTTTGAACTGCTGCCCTCAGGCAAACGTTACAGACAACTAAAAACAAAAACAAACCGTTTGAGAGACAGTTTTTATTACAGGGGCCATAACCCTGTAATAAAAACAAAATAGTTCACCTGTAGGCAGATCTGTTTTCTCTTCAAGTGCAATAACTTAGGTTGCAAAGCAGCACGTGCAATAACCGACGATCGTGTGCAATAACTGATGCTGCAGTTGTTCATCTGTATATAAGAGATCATATAGTTAATTTATGTTTATTGCTTTTTTAAAAACGTTAATGATTACATACTCTTTTCTTTTAATTGCACCAAGAGGGGGGAGGCTGTAACCCAATTTCATTGTGCAAATGTACAAGTACAATGTGCAGTGACGATAAAGGTTTATTTCAATTATTTAAAAAAAAATAGCTGCCCATTGGCTGTAGACATGATCCTTTGGCACCCGAAATCCTGCCATAAATATCTTTACGTCAACTTATTTAGAGTGAAACTGTCTCTGTAGAAGTTAGTGCTTGGATATATGTTTTTGTCTTTTTATAAAAATGTCATAATGCTGTGTGTGGGCCCTGCCTGCTGGTCTTCGCCTATTTGAGCTGCTAAAGCTGTAACTACAGTTGAGACTGTCCCTTCCTCCAGACTAATCCAGCTTTGGAGCCTCATTACCTGTACCTGTCTGTCTGCCTGTGAAACCATCCGACTGTCCGACAGCGTCTGCTCCACCGCCGATTGCTAGTCAGGATTAATGAGAGCCAAGCAGGCACCCCTCTTTTCCCACCATTCCTCCTCCTGCCCAGCCAAAGCTGCAGCCAAGGCCGACCGTAGGCCTCATTATTAAAAGCAATGGCCACGACTAAGGCCCTGTCTGTACAAACACACAGCGACGGAGCTGGGAGGGAAAAGGAAACAGGCTCGCGGGGGGATGAGGTTTCAATAAACGTCAGCCAGCGTCGGCTCTGTTTGGACCGCAAATTATTGCTGGCTGATGCTCTATTATTTTACAACCAAAGATCGCTGTCGAGAGAAAGGTAGAAGGGGAGAAAGGAGAAAGAGAGGGTTGGGAGCGAGGAGGGGGGAGCAGGGAGAAAAAGAAACTGTGGAATGGAGCCTAAAGGGGAAAAAGGGTTAGTGAATACTATAATAATCTTTAAAAATATTACTGGAGTGGCCACAGCTAAATCTAAGAATAGGCTGGAGAAAGCAAAGTGCCGGCGGATGATTCCTGTAGCAATCGAAGTAGAGAGAAGAGAGGAGCAAGCAAGGGGAAGGAAAAAGCAAGTGAGGGAGGAGGAGAGGAGAAAACGGGAACGCCATGTGAGAGGGTCGTAAAATCAACACCTTCAGTAAACATAATTTACTGCCACCTTGTTACTTTAGCAGGGAAAAATACACTTTATACCATAGAGAAATTTCCCAAATGCATGAATATATTAAGCTTGTACTATATATATGCATGTACTCTCTAGGAATTGTCTTTTATGAAAGGCATATACACGCATACACAGAAAAACAAGACACTTGTTTTGCTTACTGGAATGGAAATCTGCAGTTTTTTTGTACACACATTTTTCCCCCTGTCTACATGTTTTATATAGAATAGCAAATAAAGTGTACCACAGGACCATCACAACAATTCTTGTCCATCCATCCATATTCTCTTCTCTCAATATTCAGCTTGATACACAAGCTGAATATTGTCTGTCTCTCTGTGTTACCCCTGTGATAAACTGGTGACCTATCCAGCCTATTACCCTTTCAAATAGCGACACCACGGCCGAGTCGTTGCATTTGGCGCACTGTGATGTAAAGTCTCTACAGACGAGTCTGCGTAGTCACAAAAAATTAGCAGGCACGTGGACGTCTGCACAGACCCTCATACTCACTGCCTGCTGACGTCCCTCCGACCCAAGAAAACCCAAACACACTCTAGATGCAGAAAGTATAATCAATTCAATTCAATTTTATTTCTATAGCACCAAATCACAGCAGTCACCTCCAGGTGCTTTATATTGTGAGGTAAAGACCCTACAATAATTACAGAGAAAACCCAACAGTGAAAGACACACAGTGGAAGAGAGCCAGAGATCATTAATAACTGAAGATTAAATGCAGAGTGGGGTATAAACAGAGTAAAAAGAGGTGAATGAAAAGAAACACATCATGGGAACCCCCCCAGCAGCCTAGGCCTATAGCAGCATAACTAAGGGAGGGTTTAGGGTCGCCTGATCCAGCCCTAACTATAAGCTCTATCAAAAAGGAAAGTTTTAAGCCTAATCTTAAAAATAGAGAGGGTGTCTGTCTCCTGAATCCAAACTGGGAGCTGGTTCCACAGAAGAGGGGCCTGAAAGCTGAAGGCTCTGCCTCCCATTCTACTCTGAAGTATCCTAGGAACCACAAGCAATCCAGCAGTCTGAGAGCGAAGTGCTCTATTGGGGTAAAGACCACATAGTACCGTATCACCCTAAACCCTCCCTTAGTTATGCTGCTATAGGCCTCGGCTGCTGGGGGGGTTCCCATGATGTGTTTCTTTTCATTCACCTCTTTTCACTCTGTTTATACCCCGCTCTGCATTTAATCATTAGTTATTATTCTCCATCTCTCTTCCACAGTGTGTCTTTTGTCCTCTCTCTCTCCCCTCAGCCCCAGCCGGTCTCAGCAGATGACTGCCCCTCCCTGAGCCTGGTTCTGCTGGAGGTTTCTTCCTGTTAAAAGGGAGATTTTCCTTCCCACTGTCGCCAACTGCTTGCTCATAGGGGGTCGTTTTGACTGTTGGGTTTTCTCTGTAATTATTGTAGAATCTTACCTTACATAATAAAATGCCTTAGGGTGACTGTTTGTTGTGATTTGGTGCTCTATAAATAAAACTGAATTGAATTTAAGACAAGATTGAACCTGATTATTCAAGACCTTGTATATGTTCTCTCTGTGTGGCGAGAGAACACGTTCTCCCCGTGTCTGCGTGGGGTTCCTCCCACAGTCCAAAGACACGCACTTACTCACATCTCTGCTTGTTGGCACATTTCTGTCTGGATGTTCACAAACTTATCTGGCCACACGTTACAGGAGTGTGTGTTTAAGGCCTAAAAGCAATTGTCACCTGATTGGTCTGCTGTTGGTGTGTAGTTGTAAAGTTTTTAATGCATTTGTGTGTCTGCACTTTCATAACACCACGCTAGCCAAAAAATAGTTTAAAAGTCATCTGGCTGACCTCAATAAAATTATCTTGGATTTTACAGTTTGCATAACACTCGCGTACCCCTTTAATATTCAAGCACGCTCCTCTAGTCTGGGCTACAGGGAGAGGGAAAAAAAGGTGCAACATGTAATGGGCTTGGCCTCGCTGGCAATTCCTGTAGCCGAATTAAAATGCAACATTATATGGCTTGGCCAAGGTTAGTCCGTGTTAGCAGAGGCGCTGTTACAGGCACTTTTCGAGACTCTCAATTGAGGTAATAAATTGAGTCTGATGGCTAATTTTAGGTGAAACCCAATATCTCGAGCTGAACTATGAGCCAGAGGGGACCATTTAATCACAATATGTCTGGCACTGCCGCCAATATAGAAACAACCTGGAAAAAAAAGCTTTTAGAATAAACATATAGTTTATAGAAATTTGTTTTAAGGGATACTATGCCTTCCTGTCAATCAAATGAAAAAAAAAAAAAAATGAAACTGTGGGAGGTAAAAATCTGATTTAAAATCCTGCGTGTGGACTTGGCTGGTAACAGATTGAAACCAGCAGTTAAACTGGCAGCTAATTTCAGCGATTTTGGCTTTTTCACAACATTTCTATCAGGATTATTATACTCCCTATTAATTAAATGGAAGTCATTCCTTTTCCAGGAATCTAGAAGCAAATCCTTTCTTAATACAGTCTGGACACTTGAAGAAGTGACATTTAATTAGTTTTCACTCCATCACATCAGTTAACAAGATACCTGTAAAGAATCAAAAATGTGCACGCGCGCTCTCCACGCCCACTAAATCATTCTCAGTTAGCAGGGGACAGAAAACGTCTCTAAAGCGGCGTCCGGTTCGCAGCCTTCGCAACCTGCCAAGAGCCACATCTCGGGAGCCGCAATCAGTGACACTCACAATAAACGAGCTGATATTTAATCATTAGGCGAGGAATGCGCAGCGGACGTCTCTAATCTGGAGTGGAAGCCCCGAACTTTCAGCCGTGTGTCTTCAGGGTTTCAGTGGCAGACCCAAGAGGGGTTACGTTGCATAGCAGGAGGCCTCAGCATGCCATTGCAATTAATGTATTGTCTTACTTAACAGGATGGAAATGTTGGAATGATTAGTGAAGGGGTGGTGACTCTGGGGGGGGGGCCGGTTACCGAAGTGCTGAGGCGTTTCCTTATACCTACTGCTGAGCTGGACTGAAACAGAAAAATACTTTCTTTTTGCTCTATATGCAGTATTAATACTGGCAAAGTTAGATTTAAAATGAAGAGATAAATGGATTCTTTAGTTTTTACATTTCAAGTTTAAAGCACGGATTAAATTTTTTTTTTTTCTCCAACAAATCAAGTGAAAAAAGTTAAATCGGTGATCATTTAATCCCATTAATAGGAATTGGGCCCATTCAGCAGCAACTCATACACATTTGTTCGATTGAGGCGAGTTTCATGAGAATTCATGGATTTTTTTTTGGCTCTTATCCAAAGAATTTTCACAGGCTTTATTTTGATTCCACTGTCCTACATCTTGAGAGGGTGTCCCACGTTTTGTCTCGCTCTGCAAGGACACGCACTTTTCTGAAGTCTGGTGTTTACCCAACACATATGAAAGGAAGGCTTTTTATTATAGTCAGAAGGTCAGCCTGTCCAATGCCATACTCATCAGGGAAAGTCACCAAAAAGTCACAAGTTGCAGATTTTGTTGAATATGATGGAAACTACCACAAAGAAAATGAAGCGGCGGTATAATCTGAGAGGTCGAATTTTTGTCTTTTTTCCCCTTAGAGTTATTTTTCTTTTTCACACGGGGAGAAAATATAGCATGAAGTGATACAATATGTGTGTCATAATTGGATTAAAGTTCCTAAAATTGTCATATGTGGCTCAAAGAAAGAAAAGCAGCAGTTGGCCTTTAAATGCTAAATGACAATCTGGTGCCATTCACCAGATTTTTACTTTTAAGTTAGATATGAAAATTTCAAACTACCTCTCGGCATTGCTGGCGTGTCCCACTTTATCCCACATTACCACCAAGTATCACTGGGCAGAAACACACTCGGAAAAATAAATAAATGCATGCATTTATTATCCCTTTATTTTCATCATTACTTAAAAGAAAACATGATGATTGCTTCTAAATATATCACAGTAAATTAAATTTGACTTTGTTGAATTAAATTAATGCAAATACCACCAGTATTATATTGGTACGGTATACCGTACTAATATAAATAATTAAGATGGATTTTTGCGACTGCTTTTACTGATGTTCTGAAAAAAGGGAGACAGAAAAATATCCACCATAAATAATTCAGTCAAACGGATATTTTTCGCCAGAGTCACTGTGGATCAAACCGCTGCGGCTCGGGCACTTCGGCTTAATCATTAAATTCTTTCTGAGCCGTTTGTTTTTGACAATGACCACATGTGGAATTGACCTAAAAATGTGCAATTACACTTCAGCGAGTGGGTAATAAATAGTCTGCAGTACATGTCTGAGACATGGAGCAGTAACTTTGACATATCAGCTGGCAGAGCTGTTAAAATCATGAACCCTAATTACACAACACGGGCATAAATTATAATTCAAGGCCAGTTAATCTGTCATTGACTTCATTTTGATTTAAAATGAGTAACAAAGCATGATTCATGTGGACTGCTCTCCGCACTTGACGTGCATTAAACCCAGCACCGAACTTTAACCGCAGCATCCGCGCTGTTGTGCGGCGCTACACGGAAATACAATATGACAGTAATTATATTTTGCATGCCTTAATGGAATAATCAATTGCTTTTAAGGCAGCAAACCAAACAAGAAGAGGGCGTATGATTTTTTGAGAAAATATTTCTCCGGTGAAGAAATTAGCCACCATGAAGTGTTGATAATTTGTTTTTATTTTCTTCCTAAACAGTTATAATTGCATCCAGAGGGGTGGGGTGTGTGTGGAGCAGCTGGCCCTTTCCCACACTGCTATTGTTGCAAGAGAGGGGGCAGAGTGGTTTGTCACTCCTGCCCAAATCACTTAACGGGACTGTCACACATTGAGTAACGTGCAAAATTCTTTACAACATATCCACTAGCAAATGTCTTGAGGTCTTCTTTCTTCTTTGTGACTTCATATCAATATAACGGCAAAAAATTGCCTCCACTTTTGGCTAGCTTAAGCTTCCGGTATTCAAATGAGGCTCTCATTCAACTCACAGTTTAATAGTTTTTCCCCTTTTCCCTATGCCACTTTTTGGTCTGTGTGTTTGTGTGTGTTAGGCCCCAGCCACGCATGCCTACAGACTGGTTGGAAACCACTGGTCACTAGAGAAAAATGTGTATTTCCTATTGGCAATTGGTTGCTGGGGGTTGCCAACTTCTCTGCAAACACTTGCCAAGTGCGAACCAAGCAGTAGTAAAACTTAAAAAACTGTTCGTCTCATTGCTGCAGCCAGCGCATTTCAGGAGATGCAAGTTTTACTTTGAAACCGATTGCTCTCGGTTTCTGGCTTGCGTTGCACTGTTCACAGTTGCACTCATGAAGTAGTTGGCGAACGTTTGCAGAGAAATCGTTGTCTTCCATAAAAACAACAGGCAACTGCAGCAGCCTGCCAGCGGCCGCAGCAATTGCAAGGAGGTTGCCGGTGCAACATCGC
Source organism: Andinoacara biseriatus (assembly GCA_015108635.1). Lineage (NCBI taxonomy): Eukaryota > Metazoa > Chordata > Actinopteri > Cichliformes > Cichlidae > Andinoacara > Andinoacara biseriatus. The sequence goes on along the minus strand of VUQJ01044989.1, from coordinate 66,756 downwards.
ATACCTCACCTTCACCTTGCGACTGCCAGCAAACTCCAGCAACCATTTGCGAACTGGTCGGGGAATAAATGCTTTTCCTTAATGACCTTCGGTTGCCAGATGGTTGCTGAATAGTATCTAGGCCTGTGCAACTGAAGCGTCAGCTGTTTTTTTCACTTGCATGCCCTTTTATTTCCTCATCTAGCTTAATGTGCTTTCCTTTCTTTGTTCTCTTCCCGCCCTTGTTCCCGCCTGTTTTAGTCCACCCATGATTCTTATATGTTTCTCTGTGATGTGTATTTATTCTGTGTGTCTCCCCATAGTCTTTATCAGTCCGTCAGGCTGTCTTTCTAGTGCCCCTTTAGGATGAATTAATTAATCTTACAGTAATTGAGTCTTGTGTGCAGTTATAGTGGAATCAGACAAGCTTTCCCATTGTAGTTTATTGGTTGTTTCTCGGATATGTAGTTGACTTATCTCCTGAAGAGTTTTAATATACACAAGCTTAACTTTTTTCAAAGTGTTTTAGTGGTTCACACATATGTTTAACAAGTGAAAGGTCCCCGGTTCGATCACGGGAGGGAGAAACAAATCCCTTTGGGGTCGCGTCAGGAATCTGGCATTAAAATCTGCCAAATCAAATATACAGAGCTGACCACCGTGAATAACAGAGCAGCCAAAAGTAGCTTCTTTTTTTTTTTTAAATGAATGCATTATTCCCTCAAAATGGTGAAAACAAATTGATTTGAAGTGGATCGACTTCCATACTTTCAGAATGAAGACCACACAGTACGGCTCTTCCCACTTCTTCAGATCTGTAGCATTTATCTTTATTACCGGCGCCATCTGCTTCTTTTTATTTTCACTTTAGCCTCTTCACAAACCTCAATCCTCACACAATAATAGTCAGACCTCCGCAATAGATCCATCTTTAGTCTTTACAAAATAAAGTGCATCTTTCTTCTTAAATGTCCTTTGACAGCTGGCCTCCCACTGGAGGATCTTCGCTGGTTATTTATACAGTTCATGTACTGATCTTTATGGAAAACATGAAGGGATTATTGGTTGGATGCGAATCAAAGTGGCACCACTGACACACTCGAGTCAACCAGTATACACTACAGCGACCACAAGCTGCAGTCCCTCGGGCTGCGGTGAATTCATTTCTGCTCGTGACGTATAAAAGCGAGCGGCTCCTCACTGTTTCTTTGCTCCTGATTGAGTTTTAATTGATTTCTCATAGAAGTGTGGTTCATTCTTGTCATTCAGATGGAGTCTTTGGGGTTTTTAATTTGCAGATCTCTTGATTTATCCCCCAAGTCTGTGATTATTACAATTATGTGGCTTTCATAATGGGTGGATATCAAGTTGATGTTTTTTACTTTGAAAAAGTGAATGCTGCCAGGGACAATGAGGCTGTTCTGGGTGGGGTTTGATACATGGGCACGCTTGTGGTTGAAGTGTGTGTGTGTGTGTGTGTGTGTGTGTCATATACAGTATGAGCATGTTTATTCATACTTCTGCATCCTGCATGTCCACAGTGTGCGTGCTGACCACAGCGCTGCCGCTGCCTTGCTGTCTGCTTGCCAGTGAAAAATGTTATTGTGTTTACTTAAGTGTGTGTGTGTGTGTGTGTGTGTGTGTGTGTGTGCGCGTGCATGCATATGTGTGTGTTTATGGAGAGACTGTGATGTGGAGCACCTGCCCTCTCCACCCAGTGTGCTGCTGTATGGTGGCTACTGAGCTGGAACCTTCCAGATTACATCATCAAACGGTGACAAGGCAGACAGGTCAGGGCGCCTGTGGTTGTAGGAAAAAAGGCTACTCCCCAACATGTGTGTGTGTGTGTCTGTGTGTGAGTGCACATACACATAAACATGTTTTCATACTGTTTGTCACACTGACTTAATCTTGTAAACAAATAAGAGCAGCTCACTGCCATTGTACTTAATAGTTGTGTATATTTCAGGTATGACTGTGAGATGTGTGTGTAACGGTGTTGCAGGTGGTGGCAGCCAAATTCTGACCTACCATCTGTATATTGCATCAGAAGCAAAGACTCAGGTGATCTTCGGCTGCCCAATTTCGGTGAGCAATGGCACCAGGTGAGGCCATCTGCTGCTAAATTGTCAGTCAGCAGCAGTGCAGTGTCAAAGGAAGAGATCCAGCAAGTGAGAATATAATATGGTCCCGGAGAGAGAGTCATCTTCACCATGTTTACATGCCTAAATGCATTGAGTTGCTGCTATGTGATTGGCTGATTAGATATTTGTGCTCCATGCTTCATAATCGGTTTTTTCCAAGGCTGCAGAAAGAAGATAGGCTTAACTTTTGGCTTCTATGGAGTCGTGATTTGCAAAACACATTGTGGTGTACAGTGTAAAGTATGTTGACTGAAACAGACCCTGAATTCTTTAAAACCTCTCCGGATTATGTTTTGCATGCAAACAAGCAATGATAACCTGTAGCTGAAGGCGGGTTGCAAAGTGACTTGCAGAGTTATAGCACCAAGGCTGAAGCAGCTTAAACGGTGCTCCCTATATGAAATTTGTCATTTGCATACACATAAGTGTTTCAGCAGAGGTGATGTGGGCTGGCATGTAGGATCAGCTGATCTGCCATGATTCCAGTTGACTTGCCTTCGTGACCTCCCTGAACTAATGCTGTGCTTGACGCCACCACTGCATTTCTAAACCTTCTACAAAACGCTGTCTTACACATTCTACTTGAATGCTTTTTTGCTCTCTTTAGTCTCACCCTGAAGCATGTGTTGGTCTGTCTAGACCACAGAGGACACGTTAGTGAGGGTATATTGTTTTTCCATTTGCAGATTCAAAGTGTATTATGGCTTATTTCCACCTTACAAACCCAAAGTGTTCCTGTGCCTACCTGCTATTTGTCAGGATCTGCGCAATTACCAGTGGCTATCCCTCACTCTCCATCTCATATCCTGAGCACAACATTTGCCCAGATTTACCAACTGGATCTGAGATGGTCCTCGCTCAAAAACAACACTCACTGCAGGGAAAAGAAGTGACATGAAGATACTGCCAGGGCACGAAATATCTCATATTTCGCGCATCCCGCGTGCCACCAATCATAGTCAAATGATTTCTGAACGACCTGCTTCGCAAAAAAGTTGGTGTGCGGTTCCCCAAACAAAATAATGCGGGACGCACCAAAGGACTAAAACGGTATCGGCGTTTCAGCGAGTGCTCCCTTGAAGAAACAGTTTTGATTCAGGAACATTCCTATTTCAGGAACTTTAAATGTTAAGTAAAGAAACATTATGAGACGAGGACT
>VUQJ01044989.1:48006-63454 GCA_015108635.1 Andinoacara biseriatus | reverse complement strand
AGACGAGGACTGAATGGAAAGCTGTGTGTGTGTGTGTGTGTCGACGTGCACGCATGTGGATTAGAGACGGCTGAAGGGGAGGGTGAATGTGTGATTTGGACATACACCTCTAAGCACACCTAAGTGTATGTAGCCAAATGTTTTTATATGGTTCTGTGACGAGGGAGAGAGTGTTCCTAACAAAGGAGACTATTTCGATGGGGCCGGTCAGTGAAGGAGTGCTGGACTCATAATGACATAGAAAACAAACAGTGGTGAATGGGCACATGGTCCCTCCGTAACCACAGGGCCCTTAACGGGAAGAGCCTGTCCAGCGGTGCACAGCCCAGCTCCAGCGCTACAGGAAGACCCAGGCGCCAAGGAGTTAAAGTACACCCACTGTGTGTGTTGTGTGCGCCTACAGTGTGTGACACGCTTCGCAAATCAGCTGCACACATGCGCTAATACCTGCTCAGATGATACGGGCGCTCTCATGCACACGCACGACAGCAAAAAGCAAAAATCACTGACACCCACTCATCCCCAGTCACATAATAACACACGAACGCACACACGAACGCACAAATTCACGCTGCCTCTGTGGCTGACGTGTACACACAGTAACAGGAGAGACTTCCCAATCAACTACCAGCAACAATATTATCCTGCCATTCAATGTCACGCTGTGATTGATGAAGCCGTGGGAGGGCCGGACTCTCGTGGCTCACACCGTTCCAGCTCACAACATGAAGCTCATGTAGAATAACAACGTGCACACAAACGCTCGTATTAGCCTCAGATTGGTGTTGCGCGTACAGTTTAATGGCCAAAAGCTACTGAGCTGACCCCATGTGGAAAACTGAGTTCCAAATGCACGCCATGGTGGAATATTAAATATTTTAATTAGCGCTCAGCTTTAAGTTTGATTGCTAGAGAGGCTGGGGCTCATGTGGGCGTGTTGGTGCCGAAAACTTGGAACTTGTTCGGTCAAAACTGAAATGAATCCTGACGTTTGTGATGTTGAGGGGTGTTAGCATGAGGGCGTAAAAATGTATAATGCGTAAGTGACGCATACAGTTAACTGACAAGTGAGGTTGGTGCTTTTTCAGGACTCAAAATACTCAGTTCACCCTATTAAGATCGACAGGGTGAGTTCCTCACAGTGGTTTGGAAGCCAGGGATCGAACTTAGGGCTAACTAGCATTAGCTTGCTAATGCTAAACGTTAAATGCCACGCTAGCTTCCTAATTCAGTGACAGCGAGCAAGTGTGTATGTAATATTCTGTAATAATGGTTGGCTCTATGGATCATTGAAGGCACCTGAATCTGATTGGACCATGTGACTTCTGGTCTGTGTTATGATGCTCTGAAGATCCACGTTTACCTGCAGCTATTGTTAATAAACATTCCTTATGCACCGTGTCAGTGTGTTATCCTTGTGAACCTGCGAAGACACGAAACAGGACAAGCTCCTGGGATTTTATGTTTAACAGGAAGCCCAAAATTGCCCTTTGAGCTCCCATTTTCCTCTGCTTCCCCCTCAGTTTCACGCTGGTCGCTATTTTGCCCTGCAAAGTCAAGCATAAACAGGACCGTCGCGAGATCGCACATGCACATTGCTAACACAACTGGCCGTGTCAGTGGTAGATTGTAAATTGCAGTGAAATTATACTATAATGCAGCGATTTAGCGAGAGAAAATTAAAAAATGTGTCTGGTATCAGCAACGCGGTGTGTGGGGTGCGCGCCCACTTGCTAACTGTAATGATAGAACATTTCCCATAGAAAGGAACCTCAGCATGGCGCAGAACCCTGGTGGTCAACTTGAGTAGAAAGGTGCTAAATAAGTACCAGCCCCTACCAACCATTTCCTAAACTAAATCATTTTTGTATATGAAAAATATCTATACAGTATTTCCTGCAGACAGTTGTGGCACTAATTCAGAAAATACTGACCATCTAAAGACGGATGACTTTCAGGGTTTCTCCAGTTTTGAGGACTTTAAAGTATGACTAATAATTTGGTTGATAAATTGACAGGCTATGATAAGCTCTAAAGCTATGTGGGTTTTCATATTTACGATTCATATTTCTAAAGACTAATATTTTATTAACTGTAAGTAAAACTAGTTACATAAAAGAAAAACTAGTTACACTGTAAACAAAAGGCCAGACAATTATAGTTTCTTTCCATGAGGACGTGCTGCTGAAAATAAAGCTGCGTGGGTGGTGGTGTCTAAACAACAGACACACGTGAAGATGCAGATGTGTTTGCTTTCCGGTTTACATCCCTCTTTGTCAGCCCACGCAGATGTTTTTGGAAATGTTGGATTTAGTTTTACTGCTTTATTTTATTAATTTTCTTTCAAAATCTGTCAGTGACTCAGACTTTCCACCTCGTGAGGTTTAGTGAAGACATTCTGAGGAGCAGCCGTTTCCTTTAAAAAAAAAAAGTACCTTTTATTATGTTTTTAAATATCCTGAAACAATGGCCCTCTGAGGCATGTGCAGTCTCTGATGATGGTGACTATGTTCGCCATTAACTCTGCTTATTTACGTGTTACCATGATAACTGTCAGTAGCTCTTAACTGTCACTTCTCTTGGACCGCATTTTTCCTCAATTCGCTCTCCATCAGACATCCCATAGGTCCATTTACTGCTTTGAAAACATCATAAAACAGAAAAATCACACCTGGGCTTGAGCAGATGGTTTATAAGGTCACGTTAGTGACTAAGAATCAGAAAAGTGTCTCGCACAAGCTATTCATGTGGTGATTTTCTTTTGGGAATGTAATGATTATATAAAGGGGGGGGGGGGTATCAAATGATCATTACTGGAACAACAAAGCTCATTTCTAAGTGTTGTCAGTCTCTGTTAAAATCTACAGAGTTAAACTAACTCGAACTTGATGGGCGAAGCAGAAATGCTGAGAAACATTTTTCACCATAACACCTCTCTAGGGTGTCTGGATGTGCACGTGTGTTGACCGCAGAAGCTCCCCCACTTAGTTTTATTACACGGGGTCATAATGTTCTTCCGTGCCTTGTTCTGTTGGCTTTTTACTCTTTAATCACAACTAACACTGCCAGGGACTAATTGGCAAGGTTAGATACCCTACAACTTTATCTGGTTTTGTGTGTGTGTGTGTGTGTGTGTGTGTGTGTGTGCGTGTTTAAGAAAATGCCAGACACAAACCAGTTGAGAAAGAGGGAGACAAGTTGCATCAGTTCCATGAACCGCAAGTATCCCAGTTATGTCTGCAGTTCCTGTGCATTATAGCAATAAACAGAAAGAGAGGAAATCTGAAATGAGGTGACTGAGACTTTTTATGTCTTGTCCTCTTCACAATGTAGACGTCTGCATCATGAATCAGGAACCAGCCCGAAATCATACCTACAGTATAGAACCCAATGCCCCATCACATGTATACGTTACTGTCTGCAGCTGCAAAACAAGAACACACACTGAGGTCTGGCACAGGAAGGCTGGATGCTCGATTTATGCTGTCTCAAAGGTTAAACTCACTTTAATGAGGAGTCCTCCTCTCCTCCCTTATTACTTATCTGCTTTTTGTGCCTGCCGATCTGGCTCACGGGTCCAGGAAACATGGCTTAGATCAGAGGTAAGTTGATGATGACGATGAGCTCTATTTAGTCTGTGGGCGTTGACATATTTGCTCCCCCCGTGTCTGTGAGTGTGTGCAGCCGTGCACGCACGAGAGTCTGCAAGTGTGGATACCTCCTGTTCATCGTCTTTCCGCAGTCTCGGCCAATATGGTGCGGATGTTTTTTTTCTCCTGAGAATGCTTAGGATTCTGATTTAAGAGATGCTGACATGAGGGATAAACTCAGAAAATCGCGCCACATGCTGTTGGTGCTAGACTACACATTTTGAAGTCATGGCCACTGCCATGTTGAATTTTTTTTTCTGGAGCAGATATATTTTCTGGAAGCTTGTTTCTGCCACTATAAAAAAAATATTGACATCCGTAGCTCAAAGTTTCGAGTCTCGAAATTTAGACTTGGTAACTCAATTTTGAGAAAACAAAAATTTCGACTTAGCCCTGCCAATCAGGAAGCTCCGTGATCTCCATTTCCTTGTTAACAAGAAGCTGAAGGTATCAGCTGTCCAACTGATCGACATGATTCCTTATCTTTTATGCAGCTATTTTTTGCTACCTCGTGGTACCTCGTGGTACCTCGTTGTACCTCATGGTACCTCGTTGTTAGCCACAGATGGACGTGACATCGCAGTTGGTTTGCAAAGTCTCGTTTTAAAGCCTCGGGATGAGCATTTCTACTATCACCATCTTAGTTGCAAAAAAAAATTTTTCCAACTCAGAAGCTACCTTTATGTTTTGAACTGCCTTTACTTTCTCTGAGTCAGCCTCAAGTGGCCTTTAGAAGAACTGCACATTTTGGTATTAGCCTAATTTTCTTTTTTCAGCCCTTTTGCTACTTGGGCTTGTTTTAGTGCATCAGTTAACATGGGTGGTCACAGCATGACTGGAACACATTACTATGAGTTGCTTTATGGCAAGTGAATTATTAATAGGAAGAGCCAAAGAGATAAAATATTGCAAGCTTCAACTTTTTCATTTTATTGTGTGGTCAAGATGCATAGCACTGACTCACCCACAGACTCAGGTACTATTAAGATGCTGATTTCAGCCTAATATATCAACACGACTGTCTCTTTTTAGCATTGCATTTTTATGTCTGTTTCCCTTTCTGGGATCTTGAAGACATTAAGGCTGAATCCTCACCCCTGCTGTTCATAGTCATCATGTTCCTCTTTGATTTGGTTCTGGCTCTGATATCAATAAGCTTGATTTGGAAGGGAATAACTGAGGTCATCCTGTGAACTTGAACTAGATCCACTGATGCTGTTTGGATAGGTGCACAGTAGGGCTTGAGAGAGTGTAACTGTAACCATCACTTTTTACTGTGTACTTTGCTGTATCCTCAAGACTCATTCTGTGGAAAATAACAGCTTTTTGAAAGATGAATATTTACAATATATACAAGTTGAAATGGATCTACTATTATGCGTTTTCTTATTTTGCATGAGTGCAAATGTTTTCTATACATTTTGGGGGGAGGGGGCTGCAACTCCTGACATGATACAATGCCAAAAGAAGTGCATGCTCTAATATGCAGTTGTTGAGTCCAGAGATGATAACTTTTTAGGCCTAATAATGAAGACATACAGTTTACTTTGAATATACACTATTCTGCCTTCACACGTATATGAACTTGAATGACATCCCATTCTTAATCCAGAGGGTTTAATATGATGTTGGCCCACCCTTTGCAGCTGTAACAGCTTCAACTCTTTTGGGAAGGCTTTCCACAAGGTTCAGGAGTGTTTATGGGAATTTCTGACCGTTCTTCCAGGTTCACATTCTCTGTGCTAATTCATCCCAAAAGTATTCTTATCGTGTTGAGGTCAGGACTCTGTGCAGGCCAGTCAACTTCTTCCACACCAACCTGGCTCATCCATGTCTTTATAGACCTGCTTTGGTGTGCAGTCATACTGGAACAGGAAGGGGCCATCCCCAAACTGTTTCCACAAATTTGGAGCATGAAATTCTCCCAAATGTCTTGGTATCCTGAAGCATCAAGGGGGCCGAGCCCAACTCCTGAAAAACACCCCCACACCATAACCCCCCGCCCCTCCACTTTACACTTGGCACAATGCAGATGGAGAAGCGCGATTCATCCCTCCAGAGAACACGTCTCCACTGCTCTACAGTCCAGTGGTAGTGTACTTTACACCACTGCATCCAAAGATTTGCATTGTGCTTGGTGATTCAAGGCTTGGATGCAGCTGCTCGGCCATAGAAACCCAATCCATGAAGCTCTGAATGCCTCATGAGGTTTGGAGGTCTATAGCCATTGACTCTGCAGAAAGTTGGTTTCCTCTGTGGACTATGGACCTCAGCATCCGCTGACCCCTCTCTGTGATTTTACATGGCCTTCCACTTTGTGGCTGAGTTGCCAACTTTCTTCCACTTTGTTATAATCCCACTAAAAGTTGACTGTGGAATATTTAGCAGTGAGGAAATTTCATCATCCTATCATGGCACCATGCTGGAATTCGCTGTTCACTTGAGAGTGACCCATTCTTTCACTGATGTTTGCAGAAACAGTCTGCATGCCTAGGTCCTGGTTTATACACCTGTGGCCATGGAAGTGACTGGAACACCTGGATTCAGTTATTTGGGTGAGTGAATACTTTTGGCACTACAGAAGCATGAGTGCATAAATATATTTTCAAGCAAGGAAGGATTATCAGTGTTTGCTGATGCAAAAGTGTACAAATAAATCTTTGACTGTTTGAGCTTCTCCTCAATCAAGTTTGGCTTTTTAGATTTTGACTTAGTGAATTAAAGCAGTGGATTTAATTTGATTTTCTTTATGGTTTCAGAAGCAGTGCCATTGTCTCGTGCACTGCCATGGCACCAAATTTTGCACCTATGGATTTAATAAGCTACATCGTACTAAACTACATGGATAAGTAGGGTTGATTGTTCTGGATTTAACCAGGAGATCGTTGATGAGTCATTTTCCTCCCTAAACTTAGTATAATGTTTATTTTTACTTTATCCATTGATTTGGCCTTCTTTCAGTAGAAAATGTTTTACGGTTCTAATCGATAACAGATGTTGCATTGTCCATTTGTCAACCTTCATTTGTCCAGCTTAGAGATACTCAAGGTTACATTATGTCACTTTTTCACTTTCCCCACACAGATTTTCCCAGCACGGACTCAAACTAGCAACTCTCCCGCCGCAGTCTTGACTCTGTGCCCATTAGGCCGCAGCTCATGTTGAAAGTCTTTGTTCTCCCCAGGATGTTCCTGCTCTGAGCTGCTTGTTGGAAGGCTCAGCCAAAACCTTAAGCCACTGTGACAGTTACTGGCAACAGTGAACAGAAGCCCTGCTAGAGTTATAGAAGATCACCACATGTGTGATCCCACCGAGCATGAGTTATGCTCCCACTGCCTCGCTTTGTCTTTTGATCACGATTTATTGCTGAGAGTTTGTGTCGACATTACCTCTTGACACGTACAGCAGTAGAGTGAGGGTGAGACAATGTGAAGTTGCTTTTATGCTGCACTTTCGAAGCCAATTAATGGACTTAAAGGGTTTTAGTATTTTTAATATTATGGTTTAGATTACATTTCAAATGGATACATTTACAAAGGTTCTTTCTGGGTAAGTCTCTAAAAACTAAAAGCATTTGGACTTGGATAGCATTATTTTTTTCCTAGCAAATTCTGTCAGTGCTATCAAGTTGGTGGGAAGCATCTGCGAATCGCCATTTTCAGGTCTCCTAATAAGGATCATTCAAAGATAGTAGGAATTCTGAAGCCATTCAAGCGCTAGTAGGCTATACCATTTAGCCAGCAGTGTTGTCCTGCAAGCCACATCGAAATAAAGTGAAGTACTGCTGAGATGATCACCCTTCCAGCAGGTTCTACCATCAGGACATCTGAAGATCTGATGCAATGATCTTTGGGTTCATGGTTACCTCCCGTTATAAAGCCTTTGTTGGTCATTTTGAGCAGACAGCCAATTATACAAAGAGTCCTGGTGGTATAGAGAAAAGTACTTGCATGAATGTGTGCAAAGTATCCAAAGGAGGGTAAAGTAACCAAACTGTGATACACTGACAACCTAAACTTCTGGTGCCTGGTTTTAATGCTAATGATAACCGCAGCCTAGCACCATGCACACCGAAGCAGTGGTCTGCAACATTCCTGTTTTGTAGCCTCAGGTCTTGATATTTTGTGGCTATGAACAGAGGAAAAACTAAATAGTCACAGTATTTCTGATGAGTCACCAGCTTAATGGACCTTAGCATGAAACCTGATCTGGCCTGCGTCTGTCTTAAGAAGTCAGTTTAGTGAAAGCAGTGTCATTTCTACAACCTGAAGCCTCCCAGGCCAGGACCTCATGTGGCGAACTGTATGCCAAGAAGCCAAAGGGAGGAGAGAGAGAGGACAGGCTGAACACGATACAATCGGGTATGGAGGGCCTCCAGTTTGCAGACACTGAGAGACAGAAGTTAGGACAGGGAACAGGCCAAAGTCTTTGTTTTATCTGGAGCTAATGGGATACTTGCATCATAGCAGCTCTCCAAGAATAATGTCCAAACCTGATGACTCAAAGAGAAAATAGGGAGTTGATGAAAATGAAGCTTAACTTGTCCTGCCTAGTTAGCACTCGAACTCGAGAGCAGCGTGCATAAGTTTCTCTTGGACAACGGATATGTTTGCATCTCATTAACTGGTTTGTATGTTGCTTTACATTTATTTGCTATGTAAACTACTAAAATACTGGATGCAGCCAGTGTGAAATACCCTAACTTAAAGAAAACAGCCAAAGGTCCTTTCCAGGCTTCCAATGCTGTCAGCTGTCACTCCTCAGTATTCTGTAGTTTGACCTCAGTTCAGCTAAATTGACTGTGCAAAACCAGCGTGTACTCTTCTCTGTGTGTGTCAGAGAGCACTCAAGGATTTCACTTTTTACTGCAACTGAAATACAGTTAATATTATTCCATGTCCCCAAGACAAACTGGGGAGAAAAGAATAACCTTTGCTGCCTTTTCATCCATCAGCACTTACTTTAATGCTCTGACAGCTAAAAATTACTTTTCCCATTTAGCACAAAAGTGTGAAGGTCCAAAAGAAACTAGTGTGCAAAGCTGAAATGCATTACGTGATATAAGCCATCCAAAACCCACGCAAACATGGGCAGAACATGCAAACTCCACACAGAAAGACTAAGGTGGAGTCAAACCCTTTTAGCTATGGGGCAACAGCGTTAACCACCACCGCGTCAGCTGTGATAGAAACCTGAATATCAAATATATTCAAAAATACCTCGTGATCTTGATGCTCTGCAAACTGAAATCAAAAGTATTTGAAAACATACAAGCAGGTGTGTTGTTAACAAGTTTGTAGTAGTGCCCAAACTCGGCCCGCGGGCCGCTTCTAGCCTCACCCCCTACTTCCAGACCGCGAATAGATGTCAGAAATAACACAATTTGGCCCTTTAAGTTACTTTTTTGACATATGGCCTTCCCCTCCAATTAAGAGAGTTAAGCGAAGTGTCAAAAAATTAACTTAAAGGGCCAAATTGTGTTATTTTCGCAGCCTTAGTCGGCATTGTCTATAGTTTCCCTTTGGTTCTTTTCTCATGTTTTAAGTGTTTGTCCTTTTTTCCCGTGTGTGCGTGATCCAACTCTCTCTTTCATGCTTTCTATTTTATTTTATTGTCTTTCTTTTGTGGCTTCGTGGGTTTTTACTTCCTGCCTTTGTTGTTTCCCGACCTCATTGTCATCTGTTTGAGTTCTTACTACCCCTTTCTACTTTTATGTATTTAGTCTGTCTTCCCGTAGTCTTTTTCTCTCCATTTGTTGTTATCACACTCCTGTTTGTTGTCTCCCTCTTTCCCGTTTTTCCTTTGTGAACTCGTGTTAGTCAACTGGCTTCCTCTTTCCCCAAGTCTATGAAAGTTCCCTTTTTACTTTTGCCACTCAGTCTCCTCTTGTGTCAGCACTTGGATCTGCCGAATCTGACTTTATAGGAAGAGACAGAATAAATCCAAAGAAGAACTGTGGCAAGCCTTTGGAGACAGTTTGCCAAACCTGCATGTCAGGTACCTTCAAAAACTATCTGCTATTTAAGGGTGTTTTCCAGGAGATTTATATGTACAATAGAGTCTCCAAGACAACCAACAGCATAGATCACCAACAGTGACGAGTGAAGCAATTCAGCAGACATGAGTGCAAACAGTGGAGCACTGAGTATCTCTCTCTTGAGAAACTATTGCTAAATGTTATTCTGATCCACATATGGAATATTCCCTGCCAAGGATTTCCCTGCCCTTCACTTGGTTTTGGAAAAAATATGCAACAAGAGTATTTAGGGATGGTGGAAAATAGCCAAAGTTTGGACTCTAAAAGGGTTTAATTAAAAAAACCAAACTTTATTGTCTTTACTGTGTTTGTATGAGCTAACGATGGGCTCAGCTATAAGCATATCAGCAACTTTGCATAAAGCATGAATTACTACAGTAGTGAGAACTAACAAACTGCTGTAACTCCTCAAGTTACTCTAAATTTATTTGGACAAAAGGTTTTCCATCAAAACTGCAATTAAATGCCAATCATAGTGCTCACGATTGGCTAATGGACGGTGTGTGCACTTGAGGTCAGAGACATAGGACGACTAATTCAACATTACAATAAGTCCCGTTCTCCATCTTTCACTCTCAGCATTCTCTCATTAGAGAGTTGCTTATAATTTATTACCAGAACAATCTTGGAGCCCTCGGTGGAAACAAATTCAGGGTTTCTGCCTTTTCACCTTGAAGGTCACAGCAGTGGCATGTCATCACTGCACTCCCTCTTGTCACACACACAATGAGCTCTGCTTCGTGTCCCCATTATGGCACTGCAGTTTGTGTACAGTATGTGACCTCAGTTCAGTTCAAGAACCCACCATCATTCAGCTTTTACAAGAAGCCCGACAGCAGCATTAGTACAATGTTGTTTGGATAGTGTGGGTCTATAATGTGGGCTCCTCCGCTAACAATTCCAACCAATACAGGTATGCTCCGCAGATTTTTAAGCTAAACCAACCAGATACAGTGTTGCCAGGTGAAAAATCTTAAATTGAAAGAAGTTCTCGAAGTGGTTATTTAGTTTGTTTTGTCGCACCGTCACACAAAACCCAAAGATATTTGGGTATATAATGGAAACCAGTATGCCTGCAAAAATATCTTTTACCACTTTTGTTTGGTTTTTGTTTTAGGCCTCAGTCGCACAGGCTGGGAGACAAGTTGGCGACATGTGTATTCCCCAACCGATTGCTGAAGATTGCTGGTTGTCACTACATGAAATCGTTGACAAAGAGGGTACTGCACCAAAAACTTCCTTGTGATTGCTTTAGTCACTAGAAGACTGGCTGTAGTTTGCATGAAAGAAGCGGTCTTGTCTGCACTCACTAACACGAAAAAGTGTGACACAAAGCAGAAAGAGAAAGTTTGCCTTCAGACTCTTGCTGGTGCAACCAAAACATTTCAAAAGGCACAATTTTTACTTTGAAGTCGAATAGCCTTCGTTTCCAGTTTGCATGATACATTCAACACCTTCACTACCCCTCAGCGTGTAATTGGTAAGTGTTTGCAGACAAGTCGGCATCTTCCATGCAAACTACGGGCGACCACAGCAGCTAGTGACCAAACCAATTGCAAGGAGGTTTTTTAGTCCAGCACCATCTACCTCTTTGTGACCAGGTTCACCTACTGAGTGAGAAGAACCTCACCAAATGGTAAGGGAATTGGCATTTTTCCTTCCTGACTTGTGATTGTCAGGGTGTCCCCGACAGGTCTCTAGGCCTGCGTCACTGGGACCAGCTTGACCACAGTGGATGAAATGGTAAAACTGGGGAGATGTGAACATAAATCAAATGGGATGCTAATTTTAGTTAGCAGAAAGCTACCTAATTACACTTTTCTGAGGAGACACTTTTACGGTGCGCATAAAAGTGTGATATGAATGCTAAAAATGCTGGTTTAACTCTAACCTTTAAAGATGATGAGACTGCCTGTCATACCTTCCTCACTTACATCAGGCTAATGAGCTCACGAGAGGTTCGATGGGAGCCGTAAGCACGGCACTGCGACACGTTTTGTTCAGCCGGCGTCCGCGGTGCTTTAAAAGGACCGCAGAGTAGAGACGGAGTTTGTGGTCAGAGAAAGTGAACCTGAGGTGACGAGTAAAAGCTAAAATTCTCACTTCTTGTGTCATACCCAGGCGCGCAACACCTGGTTAAAAGGCAGCACACTTTTTCCTGTCTGGGCACCCAAAGGAGCAACACTTAAACGGTCACCCCAGCTGCCACCAATATCATCACTAAAATCATCTCCATATGAAGTCCATCTGCCTTTCATCTATTTCAACCATCATTTTAACTCAGTCTTTCCTCGAGTCTCTGTGACCCTTGTTTTTCATTTTTGAGCTTTTGCCATACAAAGCATAAATTATTTGTTCATTCTGTCCCACAAACAGCTGCATCGATATCTCAATTATTGAAGTATTCTCACATGTTTTATTAATAAAACTTGTTACAGCTGCAGCAGATTATTTGTCTGGTATTCAGAAGCAGTGTGCCATGAGTTTGAATTTTTTTTAAATTATTTATTAACGAGTTTCATGGTTTTTGTGTCTTTGAGTGTGCATGAATTATTGACTGCTATTTATTATGTATATTTTGTGCAGCCTATAAAGAACTTGGGTCAACTGAGGCTGTATTAAATGTGCTATAGAAATAAACTTTGAATTGATTAGACTTGAATGCTAAATTTATTATGCAACCCAACAACTATCCTTTTCCTGCAAATTACATTGAGAGCAGCAGCTTTCTGCACAGTCACGTTTCCCCCGCTATTTAATTTTCTGTTTTTATTTCACTTGATACTTTTCCTATAATGAGATTTTATCCCACTTTTGTTTTCTTTCTTTCTTTTCCCCTAACACTTATCCTTCCTGTCCCACCGCAGCCATGCTCTATTTGGATTACACAGCTTGGATTAGAGAAGCATGGATTTATGCACACAGGAAAGATAAGGGGACATTTTTATGGCACAACCAGCATTTTAGAGTCGAAGATCCATTTTTAGACTGCAGACACGGCTGGAAAATTGGCGTAAGCTACTAAAAACTGGGTTGTAACATTTTAAGGCCTCGCTGCTTTTCACAGAAATGCGTCCCCATACTGCGAATATACGATATAAATCAAGTCGAAATTAGCGCCGTTGTCTGACTCTGAGTGAAGGTAGAAAGGTGGGGTCTTGATTATATATAGTCTATAATAATATAGTTTCTAATACACCATTAAGTCATTTATTTTGGTCTATTTCAACTTTGTTCCATGGTCTCAAAATGCTGCTTACTAACAGTCTCAGTATCTATGATTACTGATGCATGTATCATCATCATCGTCTTCCCTTGACTCAAAAGTCTTTCTGGCAGTTTCTAGGTGTAGTTGGGAGTTGTGAATTGAGACGTTAACCCTCTGTGGTAGAAGCCGTCACAGGTGGTAACCATAAACTACCTGCATAGATCTCACAGTGTTAAGTCTGGTTTGTGCGGTTGTCCTGTAGCACCACAATGTGATGCCTCTGTCTTCACCACGATGGACCGACGCGGCGTCTCCATCACTGCAGCTGCGGCCCCAATCCCTCTCTTAATCTCCTGCTCCCCCCTTTACTCGTGAACTAGACCCCGAGGTAGGTAGCGTCTGTGAGGCAGCCTTCATCCGATTACTTTATTCGCCAATTTTGTCTGTTTCCAAATCAAAATATTTCAAGATCGCTGATTTCTGTGTTCTTTTTCACAGGGGTGGGTTTCTGCATTCCCACCTCCGCAGGTTGTTGCACTGATGGTGGCTGGTTTGGAAATGCTAACATATCACCCACTTCCAGCTTATTGCCCTGTCACGCTGTTTGCTAAACAATCTGTGCATTGACACCCGTCACAGGCGAGAGTTCCCCAGTGGCTCAGCGTACTTGTTGGTGACCTGCTGTCCTGCATGGTAATGGTGTCAGTGGGACACAGAGTGCTCTGTGCAGCAGCAGCAGCAGCAGCAGCAGCAGCACACTGGGCTGTTGTGACCGTGGCCAGTCACACAGAGAGCCCTCTATTCTCTCTCATGAGTGGCACGTGTGTCCTCTCTCACTGTGCTGCTAAATTTAGCAACAACAACAATGGCGCGGGAAAGTGCCTGTTTAGAGAAAAACCTGACCTCAGATGATATCAGCTTACAGTTTATGAATAAAGCTCAGAGAAATGTAATGTGCCATTGATGGCAGTGGCTGAATACTAAGGAGGATTGTCTGCAGAGCAGTGCATTGGTTTAATCGCTTCATTTGTAGCAGGTATCAGTTTAGATCTGGAGGCGTTATATAGAGTATATATATATATATAAAACATGTATAGAACAGTGAATAGAAAAGTTTTCAAAAACTGTTTTTATCAGTTGGTAGCAGGCTGAAATTTATTTCCCTGAAATTGTGACAGTACTTATTATTACTGTGCATGACTTTTATAAAAGTGCTGCTTTTGTTTTACCAATTTTTAAAAGTTACCATCGTTGTCAGGCTCAGTGCCTCGGCGAAATCCAGCGTACTGACCCGCCCACATATAGAAGAACCATTAAAACAATTCCTAGTGGAAGAAACTCTATTATTGCTCTTAAACCTTCTTGCTCAACATGCACACAGATCTAAATGTGCGCGTTTCTCCCTTGTGATGTGTTCAGCTGAAAGATGGTAATTAAGTCATTGCCGTGGGTCCTGATGCAGAGCAGCTGCCGCTCAGAAAATGGCTCCTCGATAAGAGGATCTGTCTGAGGCTGGAAAGCACGGCGGCACCGTTCAACTTCAGGCAGTGAACTGTAGCTTTAATTGACCTCCTGCAGGTCATAATTCACCCCGGGGGGGGCTTTAAGTGATTTATGGGCTACAATACACATGTAATTAATAAATGAAACAAACAACGTACATGTTTTTCTTCAGGCCTGTAACATTGAACCATCTGGATTGTTGTGGTGTGAGATCATATGCAGTCCTGTATACAGAGGTTGAAAATAAGCTCAAACAAATATGTATAAATATGGTGGTTTCCGGCAGGAAGCATTTCCTGTATCTGTGCTTGTTGCAGTGGACCTGAAGATGGTGTTGGGCCAACGTGTCCACGTATGATCGACAGCCACACGAATCCAATCGCTGTGCTGATTCGAACAACAGCAACATGACAGTGAAGCTCAAACTGACTCTGGCAGCTTTGCTTATTACTGTAACTGTAACATTGTGAAAATTTTAAGATTCCTGCATTCATAATTTATTTATATATGTAAATATTTGTATGAATGTAAGAATTTAAGTATAAAAATAAAAGTAGAGTTTAAATACTTTTGTTTTTAATATTTATAAATTACAATATTTATTTATCCATAATAAATAATTAGTTACATGCAAAAAATAATCATTATTTATTATTAGAATGTTTCAAAAAAATTTCCCATTACAATTAGTATTTAAGTTTTTAGTGCAGTTGTTCATTAATTAATTAATGTATTTATTAAGCTAGTATGTTAAACAATTATTCTCTGTTTTAACACCCCAGTTAGTTACGTTTCACTACGTTACACAGATTATTTCATTTTTGGATCTTTAGGCTTTTTTGTTTTTAACGAATACACAACTACTGACTAACACAGTGGGTTTAAACACGTGTGGTTGAAGGAGACCAACAAATCATAGGAAAAAAAAAATCTGCATTTTTTTCACTTTCTATGCTTTTAATGACAAGACAAAGCATTCTGAAAGCACTCTGAAATCTCAAAAAAATAATGACAAATCACAACTTGATTCAAAAATGAATAATTAATAAA
>VUQJ01044989.1:16518-31700 GCA_015108635.1 Andinoacara biseriatus | reverse complement strand
GCCAATAAATTTAGGAAAAAAAAAAAAAAAAAAAAAAACCTTGTGTATAATTGTGGAAAAAACTTTCAGTGGCAGTATGTTAGTCGTTTTTTCTTTTTTCCATGAGGAAGCAACAGCTCTGCTTTGTGCTGGATGGTGTCTGCAGAGTCTGTTGTAAGAAGATATTCAGCAGTAGGAAGAATTCAGCAGAAGCTCCCAAATGTCGGTCAGTATTGACCAACTTAGAGTAAAAAATTCTTTTTAAGCTTCAAGCACAGGAACAGGCCGGATGATGATCAGATCGCCGTCAGCAGCAGCGTTGTAAAAACTCCACACCTCATACTTAGAAGAACACTTACAGGGAAAGGAAATATTGATTTTAAAGTCCTACGTATTGCAGATTAACTATGTCTAATAAGTGTCCTGTAAGAGGATTTTTCTCCTATGAAGTCTGGCACTTTACAGGAAATTGGGCACTTTTCATTCAGAGCAGCAACTTGCACTGTGAGCCTGTCTTGTTGTGTTTGTTTGTTGTTTCTAATGTCTGCACTGCCAACCACATGACAGCGAGCGCTGAGAGCGAGCCCAGCCGCTCAAACATGATCTGGAATTAAGGAGCTTAACCGCACCGAGCCAGCCAATCAGAAAGAGACTAATGGGAATACGTGGACCTGAGCATTTAGCTGTCACACCGGCAGCAGGAGATGAAGAAGCGACCATGCTGCGGTGCCACAGTCTGTGATTAAGCTCCGCTGCCAGAGGAAAATCAAAGCGCTGATTGCACTCTGCAGCTCGCTGCGGGCTTGGCCTCACAGACTCGGCGGTCAGAGTTGACTGACGCTGAAATGGCAGTGGAGAGAATTCACAATTTCTTCTGTTTTATGTAGAGGAAGGCCTCCCAAAACTGATAATCAAGGATTGAGTTTCACCGTGGGAAACCCTTGAAATGTTGATGCTACAGCGCAGCAGCTTCCCATTGTGTTGTTTATATACTTGCTGTGGACCGTGCCAGACTTTAAGAGATACTAAAATCATCTTAACACTCATGTCTGCCCCTGCATTGGTGGAAACACTGATTACAGTGTTGCTCAGTGTGGGATTAGTCTCACAACCACAGGTTGGTCAGAAGTGGCTGATGTTCAAACAGTAATAGAGACAGAGGGAGGAAGGCAGCAGTTTTCTTTTCCAGGGTGGTTTAGCTGTCACATTTACTTTTACTTTTTCTTCAATTGGTGCTCTTCAGTTGTTCATCTGCTCGAGAAGTTTAACCAGCTGAGACACACAGTGGGGCTGATGTTGTCTTGGCCGTATCGCTGCAGTAATAGTTAGCGTCCATAAACCTGTGCTATCAGAAGGTGTTCTCGGTCCAATGCATCAAATGCAGCGGTTTGAAAATGCAGCCATGCTTTCTCATCCCTTCTCATGGGTACTATAATTTAGGAAAATGAACACTTGTAAGACATGTTCTCCACCTCTAACAAAACATCCATATTTGCAAAACCGGGTGTGAGAAAAGGCCGGTGTTGCAGTTAAACTGAAGTGCTTAAATAGTTATTGTATTTTTTAAATAATCCTACAATACTGAAATTTTTTTTTAAGATCATCTACGTGAGACTGAAGCTTTCTTCTTCTAAAAAAAAAAAGTGAAGTAGCCCAACGTTCAGCCTCATTCAGAAAACCTGAAACAAAAACTGAGCGTCAGAATAAAACTACATACACTGAGACAGATGTTAAACAAAAGCCTTCCAACATATTTCTGCTGCAAACGTCCCTCAAACTTAATCCCTCTTGACCCATCCACAGCTGGCTTGCAGCCCGTCGCTAGCAACCTTTAACCCCTCACCCAACATGGCTGCCATCTCTTAACAATTATCGACAATTGGTCAGTTATTTTCTTAGTCCGCTGAAATTACCGAGCCGTCAAAGTAAGCATTCGATAAAATGTAAATGCTTCCATTTGCAGATCAGAGTGCAGAGGGGTAGGCACCCTCACACATGTGCGTAAACAGCCTCACACATGCACCAGACGGCTTTCACATTCTTAGAAATAATCCAGATTTTTTTTTCCCGCTAGATTGCAGTACCGAGTTATTCAAACTATGAGTAAATCAAAATTGATTCAAATTACAAAAAAATGCATTAACATCTCTCCCAATAAATTCTGTCCCAGGAAAGATATTTTGAACATGTGAACTGGATAGTGTCACTGACTGCAGTCCAATTAAACCTCTGTGCAGACTTTCCATCATCAGCTGATTTATGAGCCTCTCCAAACAATACTGATGCCTAAATATGAGAGTGATTTAGTGCAGCTATGAAACCGTGGTTCCAGTGATTGAGGGAAAAAGTGAGATGGGCAGTGAAACAGAGGAAACTATCATAGAGATGTTTGACGACAGGTATTCAGTGGTGATCAATGGTGTGGTGAAGCATCAGCACTTACAGGAAGCTGCTGACTCTCATCCAAAGCTGGGGTCTTTGGATCAGCTGAGATTGAGTGAATTAAAGAAGGCCCTGTTTGTTAAATTTGAATAATTGCTCTTTAAAGCTGAATGATTGCTTATTCTTAACAACCCCCAACTCCCTCCGTGAAAGCATGAACCCAGAGCATGTAATCAAAGTACAATCAAACCTGCCAAACTTCATAGAACATAATGAAGTTCTCAGTCTTGGAGTCAAGCTCATCAATCCCAGTACATCAGCTCATATCAGCCACCCCACAGTGCCAGGATCTGACACAGCAGATACCCTTTAACATCTTACATGATTGTCCGATCTCATATTGTGCCCTCTGCTGTATACAAATGCTGACTTCCTGTTCTTGAACCAGTGGTTTATATCTCCATTCGTGAATGTGTCTCGTGGTTGTAGACCTTGACATTGATACCTACACCTCTTCAAGAGAGTTATTGACCTGGTTAGATGTTATGAAAGGAAAGAATTTCGTAATCATCCATTTGAGTTGTCTTCTGTGGTCCTACAAGTCTTCTGGTGCTGCAGAGCTGACCAGTGCATTGACTTTTTTTCCCTAAGAATGCACTGGCTTGTTTTTGTTTTTTTGTTTCGTTTATTTAAAATTAGTCAAATAGTCTCCTTCACTCGCAATGATATAATTTTGGACCTCATAATGAGGGTTCCGTTGAACAGCTACCAAATGCAAGTTCAACACTTGGAATCAAAGTCTGACATTTTGTCATGAAATAACATTTAAACAGGCCTCATCTATATCGAACTGCTTTTCAGACAATTTTCTAATTCATTCAGTTCAATTCAATTTTGTTTACATAGCACCAAATCACAACAAACAGTTGCTTCAAAATGCTTTGTATTGTAGCTAAAGACCCTACAGTAATACACAGAAAACCCAACAGTCAAAACGACCCCCTGTGAGCAAGCAGTTGGCGACGGTGGGAAGGAAAAACTCCCTTTTAACAGGAAGAAACCTCCAGCAGGACCAGGCTCAGGGAGGGGCAGTCATCTGCATGAAGATGGGACAGATCAAGATTAGATCATACTGTTACCATAAATGCATTGATTGGGACCAAGACCACCTTCTCCAAAGGGTCTTGGTGTGGTGGTTTTGCTCCACACTGTTCACATCTGCACAAACGAATCACACCAGCAGGGAAGAGAAACAAGAGAGTATTTAAACAGACTAAGCATGTGTGAAATGGTCGCATCTCATCTTCACTGTTTGGTTGTTTTGACAGTGGCACAAAAAAGCGTGTCACTGATTTGAATTATATCAGAAATGTCCCAAAAGGCACCAACAGCACAAACACAGTGGAAAGGTCCAATTCAGTGACTCGAATTAGCTACAGCTACCTCTGTTGGCTCGCTTGTCAATCAAAACGTCCATGCCTCTTAAAAATTCAAATCACTGAGTTATCCTTCCGTCTTCCTCCACTTCACTAAATCAAGGTCCCAGCAGCTGTAGGGTGAGAGACCTACGGCAGGTCTGGGAAGGTCGTCAGCCTGTCGCAGGACCAACACGGCGAAACGGAAAGCTATTCACTCCCACATTCACACCTAGAATCACCAACTAACCGAACTGCATGCACGTCTTTGGACTGTGGGAGGAAGCTGGAGAGAACCCATGCAGAGACATGGGGACTACATGGAAACTCCAATAAACCTACAGCTGCGATGGTTGTCATGGTGCTATCCTTAAAGAATAAAACTAGTTTTAGTATTTGGTTGTAGCCATGCGTTTCCATGCAGCTACACTGAGTATTTTTACATGGGCGTCTATGAGGATTAATCTTTTTTGGAACCAGCCTGACAGCCACTCAAGGCGGTGCAGATTTAGACTTCCCTGTTGGCTTTGGTTTTCAGTCCGTTTACTTTTTTTATTTTCACTTGTCACACACAAATGTCCTGCACTTTTATTTTTTGCTGAGCTCTAAGTTTAATACTTGAGTAAAACTGTGTAATTGCCACTTTTGTTTGCACTTAACAGCCTGCAAAGGACCTGTTTGAGAGAGTTGTGCCGGTGACGCAAACTGCAGGGATTAAACTAAATGACACAGTTTTATAGCAGCGATCTGTCCGTGCCACCTATCACAGCATTGATGATATAAAGCAAATAATGGTTTAAAAATGATTTAATGTTCCTTAGGTGCTGCACACACTCAGTGGATGCTTTCATTTTAAGGGAAGACTTGGAGTTGAGGCCAGCAGTTTGCCTAGATGCCAGCAAAGTGTTGTTGCGGTGGCTTGACGGTATAGTTTGTGTAGCATGTATTTGCAACTTGTCAATGGTTTCTTTATGAACAGAGCTGTACTGTCAGATTTTGACATAATGATTCAGCAGGATCCTGGAAACACAGACTCAGTGGCAGCGATGCCCGTGGTTTATTTATTTATTTATTTGCTTGTGAGTGTGTGTATGCGTGGCAGAGAGTGTGCCCTATTAGTCTGAGACTTGTCTATATTTATGTTGGGATGAAACTCCTCGTGGCGCCATTTTTGCTCTTTATGCAACAACCTGCATTCCGTCATGTTTGTGTTTTTGCTGACACGGCACGGCGACTGACGCACAGGAAAAACAGGTCTACGTGCCGCTGTTGCCCCCCCCCCCCCGGTGTCTTCTTCAGGCGCCCAACACGAACGGCGGTCCGTCACTGCAAAGCCAGAGGAACTGAGCGGTTTTACCATGAAGGACCAGTTGGAGTGATGTCACCATCACAGCGCTTACCGTTTTCACTGTAAGCCACTGCAAGTGTAGTGACTCTGAGAGTGATTGACAGATCCATGATGTAAGCAGCACCTCTTACATTTGCTTGGAGAGTGCCGGAGATTATCTGCCAAGATGGCGTCATTTGTTTACAGAGGTCCATTCCTGATACATGCTGTAAGCTCTAATGCCACATAAAACCCAGGCCTTACGTTTTCCATCACAACATTAAGTACAGGTGACCAGAATGACATTTTAGTGAGAATTGAAGCCCCATTAGTGCCTTTTTTTTTTGCCCTGTTTTTCTTCCATCTCCTCAGAAAAAGTTAATCCACGCATTTCCAAAACTTCCAACCCTTGTTTGAGCAAAGCGAGTCGGAAAACCGGTTTCAGGAAACAAATCGCGTAGCCCGCCGTTCAGGATGCCTCTGTTGCCGTGGTGATGGTACAGACCAGAGGATGCGCGTGCGCTCTCGCGGCTCGGTGTCGCTGACTCACGCCGGGGGCCGCGGTCCATGAGCCCGGCGCCAATCAAATGCAACTTGTGCGCCACTGAAACCGCTGAGTCCATGCCGCCCCGGCCTTTCTCTACAGCTGTCACTGCTTGGCAGGAAGAAAAAAGAAAAAGAAAAAAATCTCTTGCACTCGCATGCAACTGACAGGTTAACGTTTGGCAAAGGAAATCTAGAGAGTAGCATTGCCGCGTTTGTCAATAAATCAAAGATTTGACAAAAAGTTTGGAGATTTTTATGTTGCCACTCGCTCTCCAGCCTGAGAACATATAAAAAGTCAATACAAAAAAAAACCCACACAAACTTATTCTAAATAAAGTCTGAAAGCAGAGGAATAACTGCAGGGAAGTCGGCTTTCTCCGGCCCTCACAAATCAAACTGCATAAAATTGTCCCGGGACTTACAGTAGGACATGTTTGACATCAGCACGCTCCACCTAAACATACACTTACACACACACACACACACACACACTCGGGCATGTACTCAGGCAGATGCAGAGATTGCGAGCATGTCTCGCCTCAATAGCAGTAAAGTCAAACAAATTGCTAAGGTCTGTGCAAACAAGAACAATGTGTGGTAGGATTTGTTCAGCCGCTCTCTCCCTCGCTCATTCTGACACACACATAAAGTCCGTCCCTCCTCTTCTTGAGTTACCTTTATTTATTCCAAAAAACGAAGCCAGCCAACATCATGTACAAGGTTTGTATTAACGCTAAGTATGGAATATTATGTATCATGTCTTTTTTCTTTTTTCTTTTTTTTGACATTTCCAAATCATGTATAAATCTCGCAGCCAGTCACGGAGCAAAGCATTTAATCAAACTTTATTTAGATGTGTCACATTTAAACCTGCAGAGAAAGTGCTGCTCTACCCTGATTACCAAAAATAAACAGTGGGGGAGTAAAACTCTGACTCATTCATCATTGCATCATATTGACTGTCGTTTGATGTTCCGAGGTTTGTGGATGTGAGGGAGGACGTTGGGGATTTTCCCCTGCATTAGTCAGCAATTGCTCTATAGGTACAGTTAAACAGAAATCCTTCCACACGGTAATCCAGCAGTGCATCACAGATGGGTTATTGGTAGCCAGATAAGGTAGCTGCCAGATATATTCAGACATAGTGCTGATAATGCTATAGATTAGCATGGATCTTTGGAGGTGTCACACTTTTTTTTTTTTTGCAGAAAGCAGTGCTTTGTTTCCTAAATTGGGTTACTATTACTTTGTTCTTTTTATAGTCTTTGGTGCTGGTAGAGCTGCTTGTCCCTTCTTTCTTCACTTGTTTTCTTGTGTTGCGTTCAAAGAATGACAAAAGCAGTTTGTCACACAATGTTGGCGAAGCCACAAATCCCATGTGTGTTGGGGCAGTTATTGCAGGGAATTCATGGTTACTTACCCAGCGTGTTTAAATCAGGGCTGCCCAAACGACCCGACCCGCTTCCGGCCCCGCCCCCAACTTCCGGTCCGCGAATTGATGTCAAAAATAACATACACGCTGTGTCCAAATTCATCCTTCGAAGGATGCGGCCCTTATTTGGACAGAGCTACAATTTAGCCATTTAAGTTACTTTTTTGACATTTCGCCTTCCCAAGAGGCTTGAGCGAAATGTCAAAAAAGTAACTTAAAGGGCCAAATTGTCTGTTATTTTTGACATCAATTGGGGAGTGACACCAGGCTGGCCGCTGCATCACGGCACTGACACCCAAGCAGCTTTGGCAAAACAGCAATTTTTAAAACTATTTTGCGTCACAATTCATTAAGAATGGATACAAAGTGCTACAGTGCACCAGTCGCCAGTTGGGCAAGAATAAATTAGCTGCTTTCAAATCTCTTAACTTTGGCTTAAGTTAGAGTCTAAAAGTACGAGTTAAAGAGAGTTTAATCGGTATGTATATATATATATATTTGGTTCAGTTAAATGTTCCAAATGTAAATGTGAAACACAAAGCCTATAGCTACATGCAAATCAGACGCCGACTCTGTATAAACACGCTCCTTTTAAACAATATCATTTATTTTCTCAGCCCGAACGGATACTGTATGCAACATCTTTAAGGCAGGATCTGGATGACAGACTTTTCTTTAGCACGGGTGGGCGGGTAAATTAATTAGCATCATTAGACTCCTGACAGTGAAATGAGCCTCATTTAAGAGAATTAGACGAAACACACACCAGCCAGTGCAGGCGGGGGGGGGGGGGGGGGGGGGGGGGGGGGGGGGGGGGGTGTCAGTGTGTGTGAAGCGGTATAAGGAAGAGGTTCAGGGATAAAGGCTGAAGTGCAAAGCACAGTGGCATCATGCATGCTTGGATGCTGAACTGAATCATGGCTGTGATTCAAAAAACAGGAACTGATTTGATTTTGGGAGCCTGTGTCGTTCTAGCTGCTGGCCCACTGATGTGACTCCCCATGGGGGTTTTGCCCCCCCTTGTGGAGTTTAGTTAAACTGTCTCATTGAAAAAAATTGGAGTTGATATAAAGAAGGAAAATTCAGTCTAGCTTTGAGTACATTCTGTTTATTCTCCTGTATGACTCGGAGTCCTCTGCAGTATCCTAGCCAGTATTCCAGCACTGAGTCACATACAGGGCAGGAATACATCCTCCAAGACTGAGTGATTCAGTCCTCACCATCATTCCCATTTCTAATTACTCACCAGAGATCACACATCCTGTTTGCTCGTCCATCTTCTGCAAGGAGGAAAAAACATATCTTTAATCATGACACATGCATTTGCTTCATCTCTGTATTTACCTGTGGTTCTCACTCACACTGTGTCAGCTTCTGCACTGCCAGACCAAAAAGAAACAGTTCTGCACTTGAGCATTGCAGGACCAAGTAAAAGTTCAAATATTCCTGTAAGTAGGGCTGATACAGGGAGGATGGGAAAAATCTGATGTAACATTGCACTGCCATAGATCAAGAGGAAATTCAGCTCCATGCTTACTTACTTCTTGCAAAAAGTGGCAAAGCTTTAAAGGAAAAAAAAAAGTGTCATGCACTTTAACCAGGATTCCCTGTAAAGGTTATTGCAAAGGTTTACTCACAAACAGGTGTCTTAAAGTTTCACATCTGGCATCACAGAAAAACTACAACAGTAAGAGGAAAGTAGCAAAAACGTGTTTCTAATGCGTTACTCTCAGTGAGCACAGCTGCGTTACATTTGGCCCTCTGCTCCAAAGCCAGGTTAGGGTTAGGACTGGCGTTGCCACTGATGATGATTTAGACCTCGGAGGGTTAAAACGACACACGCAAAAATGCAGCTGTCAACAAAACGGATGAAATTTGCATGGAGTGGATCGTTGCTATAAACAGCATTCATTCCATGAAGAATGAATGCGCGCTGAGGGCGAAGTCAGCTTTCCCCACGTCTGCAGCGTAGCATCAGTGGTTTTTTTTTTTTTTGGTCTTTCTGTGACTTTTTCAGGCCAGCGCACATTTATTTTTTTGTTCTTTATATTAAACACAGTTCTCGAACTGTTTCAAAGCTTAATCCTATATTAGTGCCTGTCCTAGCTTGTTTCAAAATGAATATAGTCAGCATTATGTGTAAAAATCACCCATCATCATCCCCCTGTGAACTGGCTGTGGAAGAGTGGAACCCACTTGGGCAGACATCCACACTCTGAGAGAGGTGTTGTAATTGTGCAGGGGGGAGGGGGGGGGCTTAATTGCATCTGATAATTGCTGGCTGTTTTAAGAAAATCTGCCCAGCTATCAGTCACCTAAATGGGGCGACGGAGGGGTCTGCTAATCTCACGCTCTCGTTTCTGAGCAGAGGAAAGGGAGAGCAGGGCCATGTGTTTTTAAGGTTCACGGGAGAGTTGTCGGGGTCTCGTAGCTTTAACCCAGCCAGCTTCCCTGGTGGTCGGCCAAGAGCAGTGGCACGGCCCCTCGGGGAAGCAGATGACTCAGTCCGCGCACATGTTTCTGTGCACTGACTACATCCATTTTGCTCTAAACATACTTGAGCCTCAATTCAGTTAGTGCTGCGCTTGAGTAGGCACTTAATTTCTGAGTGATTTTTCTGGAAGTGGAAAGTTATGACGGCCACTGCTACTGCGGCTCCCAGCAGGGATGGATGTGCAGTTTTTAAAGGCAGCACTAAAGTGGACATGCACAAAAAAATAACTGAGCAATAATACAAAAAAAATCTACATAAATAAAACTTAAGAATAATTTGGATGGTTGTGTGTCTTTGTGCATTATGTCCTTGGTCCAGGGTCCTGCTCTCAGCTCATTCTGGGATGGCTGGACTCTGGCAAGGTCAGCTGCCTGTCGCCTGTGGTCTTCTGGAGCTCTGCAGTTTGGCTCTGGTGCCTCCTCTTCCTTCTGCTAGAGCGGGTGCACGGTTATCATTAGGACATGTGTGTGTTTGTTTATGCATCTGTTTTTTTTTGTGTGTGTGTTTTGGACTGTTTTGTTTCAAATGTATCAGTTGGTGTTCATACGAATGTAGCAAATGAATCCTGGACTTTTTTTTCCCCCTTTATTTTTATCTTTTCTCCTGTTTTTGCAGGTAGAAAAAACAAACACATTTTGTCACGTCAGTTAGCAGCTAACGTGAGCAACAAACTCTTTGGACTTCCTTTCTAGTTCTCTTCCTCCCCTCAAATAGAGTCACAGATTTTCTAAGTATATGAGCGCAATTTTCTGCACCACAGCCATTTTCCTTCATAATTTATACCTGTCATTTTATTTAAAGCAAATAGCTAGTACCAATTACATAACAGCATGCTGCTAAAATTTGCCAAAATTAGCCGCTGCTACTACCCAAACAAGTGCAGCATACACTGGGGTGTTGTGTCGTTTGACGCCTATAGCTCACAGCAGCCGCGGTGTGCAGACAGGAATAGTCGAGTTATAATGGGAGAGAGAGAGAGCACGAAAACTCACTTTTGTACTTTTAAATAAAACTGTAGTTTTGCTGCTAAGATACTGTAGTAGCTCTGGTTCGACTGAACTGAAGATGGGATCTTTTTACCGGGGTAAAATATAATTGTTCATCTCTATGAAAGAACTGCAGGGTTGAAATAATATAATAAGAGCAATTTACTTGCATAAGCTCTTTCCTTCATGCTTCACCATCACTAGCAGCTCATTTCACTGCTGCATGGCTATCAGAGGGCTGGTCTGCAGATTTTCATACTGATACGCATCAGTACCGGCAATAACATGACTCTGCAGAGTAGGGGGTGACAAAATCCAGTTTTTATTTTAAATTACTATTTTCCGAAAATGAGGTAATTCACATGAAATGATTATTTTTGCGTTCGCAGGTTGCAGTGGTGCTTTTGTTTCGTCTTTCCAGCTGCGCAGTTCTGCTGGGGTGACGTCTTTGGTCAACGAGTTCTGTTGAGAAGAAGTAAAAGCTCATCAGTGTTGTTCACCTGCAGTGCACAGTCCTTTGTCTCTAAGGGTCACCGAGGGTCTCTCAACCAGTGCACTTTTGGCTGATTGATGGTGTAACCCTCTTCTTTCAGATCTGGTGGATACAAGCCCGTTGTTGCTCTCCTCGTGGTTCCTGTGCAGTTCTCCTGAAGTACCAGGGTCTTCTACCGCCTCAGATATTCAACCCTTTGGCTGTGAAGCAAAACGGACTTCACGGTCAGAAACAGCACTTTAATCATGGCTGGAAAATTAATATTTGCTTCAACGGTCTCTGCTTGTTGCATCGCCTTGGCCAAAATGCACCTTAAGGCTAGTTAAGTTCCTTCTGACTCAAAGGGGGCATGCAAAGATCGCCATATTGACCCAAGTTTTTAGTACGCTGCCATCCTACCAGCTAAAAACAGTTACACGACTGTATGACACGATCCTCTCAGATGGGACTGCTTTGGACAAACTCCTGTCAAAGTCAAAGCTGCTCTGTGGGGCGCAGACTTGAAAGTATTTGGAAATACTTACTCTATACTTATTCCTAAACTCTAACCCTGCCAATAAAATGCAATCTCACCTCACAATAGCGAAACCCAAATGGAAACTATCATTTTGGTTGTCAGCACCTTCACAGTTGCTTCTCTTGGCTGCGATCGCGTCCCTCTATGTCTACCTCGTGAGTGTGATGGACAGTGGCGGCGGTGGCTGGTGGACGAGGTCTGCCGCCACATGTGGAACATCACAGTCACCGTACGGTAGTCAGCCGTGGAGCCGGAGAGTCGCTGTCTCCTGCTCCCACAGGAATCAAACCTGGAGCGGAGAACTGGGATCTTACTGTGAGGGCCATGACTTCATGTTCTGCCCACCACCTCCTCCTCCTCCTCCTCATCATTCTGGTTCTCATTGACTGCATGCTCTATGACAACATTGCTCTTTCTAGCACTCAAGCTTACGTGCGTGGAATAGTCCTGCTCTCCATTTGAGGCCTTATTTGGATTACTTACATGCACTGTTAATACCTTGGGGATTGAATCTAATCCTGTTGCCATAAATAAATAAATTGCAGGTATAAGAGACTGCCAGCTGTGACCTTCTGTAACTGAGCAGGAAGTCGCCACAGAGGAGAGATGCAGTGATCCTCAAAGCAAGTCATATGTGCCTTCTGCAGAGAACTGAAGCTCTTTTTCCTCATATAGCGAAAACTACAACTTTGTTGCAACAGAAATATGATTAAAACTAACCATTTTAATCCAAAGCTTCACCCTTTTTCATTTCTACCTCATCCCTTCACTTGGTCCATTGCACCCCCCCCCCCCTTCCTGCTTCTCCCATCTTTTCCCCTCTCCTTCCACGGAACAGGTAACACGGCAAAGCGTTCTAGGCGTCACGCTCCAAAATGATGGCATTAGTCACCCGAAAACAAACTGCAACTAATCTGGGACCGTTTACCGGTAAATGTCACCGCAGCATAAATGTCGGTGTGTGTCGCAGGCATGGTGAAAACACCTCCGCCCCTCTCTCGCTCCTCACAGCTCCCTCCGGCTCCTCTCATTTGGCTGCTTTCAAAATTAAGCACAGCACCTCAGGAATTATTAATGACCTAAACAAATAATCAGCGAGGGAACCGAAATGGCGTCTCATTTCCTCGCCAGTGCCCCTACCCTTACTCCACCTCTGTAAACCATCTAAAAAAAGTGAAGCCAGGAATATGTAAATGGCAATTAATTGGAGAGGCCCATTCCTCCGTTTTTTTTTTTTAATATTTTGAGTGAAAACACAGGCGGAGTCTTGAGGCTAGCAAAGGTTGAGCGTCTCCCAGGCATCGCGCCAAATCCCCCATCACTGAGTGACTAAACGATGTCGTCGTCAGTCAGAGAATAATTTCACCTCATTACACCACAGGCGAGGCAGGTAGACACAGGAATTCTTTCCAGCGTGCAACATAGGAAAATAAAACATAGAAAAATAACAATGTGTGACAGTCGCTCTTTATGGGATTCCTGGTCTGATGTCGGTTCGGTGAAGTCCCGTCCAAAAGCTGCTTCACCCAAACAGCTTCCACCTGCTTGTTGCGAGATAATTCCAGAATATGATACACCTCGGCGTAAAACCAATGCGGCACATAATAACGCACATTCACCTTCACTT
Organism: Andinoacara biseriatus; assembly: GCA_015108635.1. Taxonomy (NCBI): domain Eukaryota; kingdom Metazoa; phylum Chordata; class Actinopteri; order Cichliformes; family Cichlidae; genus Andinoacara; species Andinoacara biseriatus. The sequence goes on along the minus strand of VUQJ01044989.1, from coordinate 18,502 downwards.
CATCTCCACTCCGCCATATTTTACCTTTCTTATTTACCTTTTCTGGCTCGCTCCCCAAAGATTTATAATGTGGCAGGTATAGTTTAGTATGTGAGCAGTGAGCTGTGCAAACCACGTCATGACAACTCACGCACTTCCACACGCGCTCGACCGGCTCACGGTCTCGCTCTCGCTGACACACACACACACGTTCCTGACCAACTAGAATGCAAAGGGGTGGGGGTGCCAAGGTGGCTCCCCATGTAATGTAGAGGCCTGCACTGTGTGCGTTTGTGTTTGGTGCCTTATGTTTGCCAGCTGTGTTTCTGCGTCTGCACAGACTCAGTCAAACGAGGGTGACATCGACTGCCAGTGGACTATGTCTTCTCTTCAGCTGCACGTTGGTGGCAAACATGAGTTGTAGAAACTAATTTCCTGTCACTAATAAAACTAATAATAGTAAAAAAATAAATAAATATCACTTAAGGCCGTTTCACATTGGATGTGTTGCGTAAAAAACAAGCGAAGGAAGAAACGGAGATTCTGGGTTCATCCAACAAAGAAAGCAGCAGCAGGGAGAGTTTCCTGGTTGGATCCTGGAGCTGAAGCTGCATCACGGCCACTTTCGCGCATATTTCATGATATCAGTGGGCAGTTTGAGCTCTTGTTGGCAGAGTTGGGATCACATGTGAGGAGGCAGAGAATATTATCAGAGAGCCGACTGACCCGCAGCAGCGTGTAGCTGCGTGTCTGAGGTAAAATAGTAGGAGTTTACTGTTCCGGTGCACATTTTGATCTATGAGCTCACACCTTCCACCTCCTCTCCAGCTCCTCTCGAGCTTCTCGTGTTCCGTCTTCTTGATGTTGCCGTCACTGCTTCATGTATCACTGTGGCCTTCTTCCTATGTTTGTCCACCAACACTATGCCCAGTTGGTTGGGTATCACCAGTTTGTCTGTCTGTATCTGAAAGTCCCACAGGATATTAGCTCGGTAATTCTGTACCATCCGTGGTGCCGTATCCCATTTTGACCTCAGGACTTCCAGGTCAGAACAGATGTTCCTGTATACTATGCCGGCCACTTGGTTATGGCATTCCATGTATGCTCTGCCTGCTAGCATCTCGCACCCTGCTGTTATGTGCTGGATTGTCTCAGGGGCATCTCTGCACAGCCTGCACCTGGGATCTTGCCTTGTGTGGTAGACCCCGGCCTCTAACGATCTTGTGCTTAGAAATCATTCTCATATTGTTTCCCTGCCACTGAGAGTACACCTTGGATGGTTCAGTGGAGAACATCTAGTTTATTCTCCTGGCTTCTATCTCTCTCTACCTCTTTAAGGAGTTAGCCAAGGCCGTGTGGGTAGTTTCTAAGGACTCAGATATGGACAGCTTGTTGTACTTCTTAGGCACCCCTGTCTTCAGCTCTGATAGCTGAATAACCTCCCCCCGTGCCTTGACCTTAGCCTCTGGACATCTTTTCCATGGATGTTACTGCTCCTTGTGGCCCTTCATCTTATAGCCAAGCATATCAAGGATCACTGTGGTTTAGATTTCAGTGATGGTCCAAGTAGGGATTGTCCTTAGTGCTGCATTTGGCCTCGGGGGGTCCAGGTTTCCAGCTTAGCTCAGCTGCACTGGCATTCAATTCATTGTTATTGAGGCTTGGTACCCGATCGCAGAGTGTGGGGATGACGATATCGCCCTCGACCTGTCGTCCTGGCTCCCCCTTGCTGTGGCATTTGTGATGTACCTCGTCAATCTCCTGTTGCGATAGCAATTGCTTCTTGCGGATGTTGGAACACTGAGCTACGAGTTGTTTCAGTGTCAATCAAAGAGTCCATAGGTCCCACAACCTATTCATGTAACCCCGTTCACTGGGATTACATGTTTAGTAGCATTCCAACAGTTCCCGGTTCTCATCTTGTGTCCGTTTATGCCGTCTCCTTGCTCCAATAGCCCCCTTATCATCACTGTGCCCTGGTTCCTCAACACCTGATGCAGACCTC